>JAVQJG010052038.1:0-35344 GCA_036024015.1 Craterocephalus amniculus | reverse complement strand
TAGAATTTATTAGAGTTATTTGCGTTATAAGCCACATCCCTGAACTTGCTTGTTTTCTGTTGTTGTTTTTAGGTAACAAAATAATTAAGCTACTTCTCTGAGAAATTAATTATTTTTATTATGCTGTAACTGTTACTAACGCAGTTACATTTATGGAGAAAGAACTTTAATTAAGTACTTTTTAAAAGCAGCGTGCCCAACATAGGCAATAAGCGGCTGTTTAATGCTCGTCCGTCACTTCCGGTAGGTGTAGTGCTCAGTGCGGTCAGCATTTAGCCACTAAAGTGTGCACTACAGACGAAGTGCACTGCGCGCACTACGCACTGAATTGCAGTGCACTTATGAAAGTGCGCTGATTGAGACACGGCCTCTGGTTTCTAATCATTTATTGGTCTGACACTTTTCAGAGTTTAACTGTATTTTGCAGTGCATTGTGGGTACACAAAAAAAAAATCGCAGCAGTAGGGACTTACATTTAATATACAGGTGAATGGATTCTGCCTGTGGAAATCAGAATATTACAGTCGAACATTAAAATTGCTTTTTTTAAGTTTTACTCTAATCTAAAAAAACCTCCAGAAAAGGTTTTCGTTTTGCAGTGAATAGATAGGCCAGAGGTTAGAGGTATTTGCTCATGTATCACAAGTCCCATGCTCTGATCAGGCAGTTTAAAAAACTGATAACACATCTTTAGGTGCATCTAATGATCTCAATGATGAAATCAATTTCTTGCTGTTTCATCTTTTATTGCTGATACATTTATTTGTATTTTCTATTTCTTTAATCATATTTTTATTGCTTTTAATTCCTGTTTCTCCTTTTCTTTTTGTTTCTTTGCTGTAAAAGTTTCTTTGAGTGTCTTGAAAAAATGTATTATTATTATAAGGTCATATTGTTATTTTGATGAATTGTTTTTGAATTGTTCAAATTGTGTTTGAACAATCACATGTTTTCTTAATGTCAAACAGCTGTAGATATCAGAAATTTTAATTCCTGATTCCAGGCTAATATATTCAAAGATGTTAGATGCCTCTTGTTGTCAGCATGCTGCATCTCTTTCTTTCTGTTTCACATTTCTTTTCAGACTTGTGGCTTAAATTAAGCACGTCATGGAGTTGATGTGAACCATTAAAAAAATATAGTTTTTAAATCATGAAAGCAGTTTGTTGTGATTCATAATTGCCACGCTGTTAGTTGTGGTTTGTTAGTTTTATTTTACACACACAGTCTTTTTCTCCCTCCCAGCTTTGCAACTAATGGAGGAAAATCCCCTCTTAAACACCCCGGCACTCGACTATTTACGGGCCTTTTTTATGTTTTTGGTGTCACGTTCTGATGACAAAATGTTTCCAGACGCTGGAGAATTAAACATAGCTACTGAATATGGCATTTTAATACCAGTTAATCTGGTAAAGACAGGACTATATGGAAAAGATGACAAGGTTTGCAGCAGCTGCAATGGAAAAAGACACGAATCTTACTTGTGGAATAACAGATTTTCTCCTCAGAACTGTCAGATCAGAAACTTTGCACATTCTGTGCCATATTTTAGCATAAGTCAATTTAATATAATGCATTTCAAGGTTGAACGTTAGAGGTAAAATCCTGATTTAAATGTTGGGGTTTTAGTCTAATCTCAAACAAATCTTGCAGAAACAGAAGAAACTTGACGAGATCAGATTTATTGATCGAAAGAAGCGAATAATTGCTGTAAAACTCAGCCTTGTTGTCTGGAGAAGGAGATGCATGCATTTCTCTCTCGACCTTGGAGATAATGTCTCTGAACAGAAGGGGCGTGTTGATTGCGTTGGGAGCAGATACGTGCTGCAGCAATTAGCCAAAGTAGCCGAGTGTTGCAGGGAGAAGCTCAGGAGAAGCAGCTGGGCTTCAGAGAGAGATGGACCTGATTTCTCTGGAGTCAGAGAAGAGATCTGATCCAAATAACTGTTTACCCACAATGAAGACCTTTTCATATTCTAACATATAAACACGGTCAGTGTTCCTTAATGATGGTTCAGTCCACACAAAGCAGAGCCAAACCTTCAGAGCTACTGTGGATCGGCCGGTCTGTGAAGAGAGTTCAAGACTCGTCCTGCACAATGTTATTGCAGTTTTCTATTTCCCTCCTCCTTTTTTCTTTAACCTTACTCCATGTTTGGATTGGGGTAATAGTTAAAAGTTGGTTAGGGTGACATCTTATTGTATACTTTTAGAAACTGTTCTCTGTTTAGCACTGTGGAAACCCCAAAATCAGAGTCTCCTTGATTTTTTTGATTTCCACATTGACCCTTCCTGTCATCTGATCTATACTCATATCACAAGGTGTCTAATCCTGCTTGAAATGAAAAGCAGTCATTTGAGATTGCTCTTATGACTTCATTTGCATCCAGAAAACAACTTCTGATGGCAAGAAAACAGAATTCACTCTTCCCCTTAAAATAAAAGCTGTCTGTACTTTCTGCAAAACATCTGAACCACCTTTACACATGAAATAAGAGTTCAACTTTGTGCAACAGCAAATAAGCCACCCAGCCAGAGAAATGACAGACAAGATTATACTTTCCGAAATAATAAAAGGAACCATTTCACTGTATAATTAGAATCCAACTGAAAAAGCAGCAATTTACACATAATTTCATGTAGAGCTTCATGTGCACACAATGAGAGATGAGTAAGACCAGGTCAGGGATTTACTCGGGAAATAATTAAAAAGTCAGATGAAAGAAACAATTCACACAGTAAAACAATTAGTCCAATACAAACCTTGTAATTAATGACATCCCACATCTTTAAAAGAATAAGTATCAGGCCCCAGACTGTTCCAGGCATTAAGGACTCTGATGCAGGAACAAAGCCTGGCATGGCACCCTTTCTGTTGAGACAAGTGTCCTGCATCTACAGCCAGAGGGTATATAACTATAACAAGAGTAGATAAGGCAAATCCTCACAAGGATGAAGAAGAAATCTTAATCCTTAAGTACTTACTTAACCCCTGATTGTCAATAACAGCTTTTAATGATTACACTGACCCCCGGTTCAGCAGATCAGGTCACAACGGTGACATTCAGTGCCTCCAATGAGGGATTCCTCTTTCTCACAATGGGCCAAACTGCAGCTTCCTTTGAAAGTAAGCTTGACATAAATTTAACATATTATGGAGTATCTTATTTAGTTTTATGTATTATTTTAACTTTTCCTGCAGGGAAGTCTTTGTATTTCACTGAAGAAGTCATCGTCTAATGTTCATTAAACTGTTGCTTACATTACACAGTTTAGTGCAGCTTCCAGCTCATCTGGCCATGCATTGGGCTACCTGATCGGCATGAGTGTGTTACAGTGTGATCTTCAGTGTCTCTGGCCTTTGCTGAAGCAATAACATTGCAGGCTTAGTGAACGAGACTGTTGGCATCGGAGCTTTCCTCCCTGTCCTGCAGCAGCTGGGGCGTCGCTCCACCTGGGCCATCTTCTTCTTCTTCTTCTTCCTCTGAACTCATTGCCACAGGCAGAGCTGCAGTGGCTCCGTATGTTCAGCTTGAATTGATATCCCATCTCTTTCTGAATCACTTCACGTTCCATCTTTCTTCGCTTATGTCTGCCTCATCCTTCTTTTTGCACTACAATTCTTTGTCTCACATAATGTAATGTTAAGCTTTGTTTCTTATTTTCTATTAAAGTGCATTCATTTTTATTCTTATGGTGTAGTTTTGTGATTTCTGAGTGCTCAAACTTATCGTCAAACTCTGCAGAGACTGCAAAATTAAAACCTAGATTGCAGTATAAATGCAAAAGCAGCTGGTATTCTAAGCCTCCTTTGAGCTTTCTGCCTCCGGGACCTTAAAAGAAAACTTTTTTTGGTAACACTTCTGTAAAAAGAAACCAATCACACCTAGGAATAGTTGAATTTGTTCATTAATATTCTCTGCACGAAAATAGCTTCTTCAGCTGAAGAGGAAAGGTGACTTTATGTGCTACTATGTAGAGTCTCACTCTACAATTAAATCGCTAGTGTTTGAACAGTGTCACCCCTGCTTTGAGGAAATGATTACAGACCTGAAGCCCAATGCAATTATTAAAAAATGAAGTAAATCATGCTACCTGCAATTCAAAGAGTGGGATGTTTCAGTAAATTCTTTATTTCTGGAAAATGTGTCCGTAATAACGAGGTGGTTGTATCTGTCCCTGCTATAACAGAGGATCTTCTTGAAAGGAAGAGATCCAATACTTCGAATTATGTGTTATTTTTTTGGAAAAAGAGACCAAATCTTGTTAAGATGAGACTTAATTTCCTTTCAAGCATGGTCGATCACTGAGTAAGCTGAAGCACGAATCAATGAAAAAAAATACACGTGCAAACTGCATCTTTGCACATAAAGACATGGGCAACTGTGTCCACATCAAGGCAAATGTATAGCTTCAGTTTTTAGATAAATCATTTATGAAGCCCTTGCATAATGTTTGACAACTGCTCAAAACAATCTGCTCGAGGTCTTTAAACTGGAGTCATGCTGGAACTTCCTGCCTCCACCTGTCCCCATTATTACTGCTCAATATCGTCTCTTCCTTGAAGGAATTTTACTGCTGAGAAAAACTCATGAATTACTTACTAACATTTGTCTTTTGAGAGCATTGCACCAACTTGCCATGTTTTATGCATGAGACCCTGGAGTCCAGGGACAGAACAACAAGGAAGACAAAGATCAGCTCAGATCTTTTAGTTTGTTTTTGAATTCATCCGTCTTCTCTGCCTTTCACCGTCTGACTGACTCGTCTTCTCTGCTTCTGGCTTCCTGTCATGATTTTTCGGATGATGGCTGAACTTGCGAGCTTGCCGACAAACCTTTGGGGATCTGATCCCAGCACAGCTTTTTTCCTTAACTGAGTCATGTTTGCTTCCATTCATTCTTTTTATTGCAGGGTGTTGAAGTTGGGGGGGGGGGGTTGAAATGTGTGACTCCCACAGGCCATGTGTGAGGAGGTTCACTGAGTTCATCTTGATGTCCCAGGCAAGGCATGAGTCTCTTGATCCCCTGTCCCATCCTCCTCCTCCTCCTCCGTTTGCACCCTGTAGCGTTGGGTTTTTTTGCGGCTTCTGCTCTGCTGCCCCCAGGCAGCCCTTCTCATGTGACCGGGTTTCCACGCTATGCAACCTTCCAGCCAAATTGACCCACGCTTGACCGCATTTCACCACCGCTCATATCCACTTAGTCAGATTGCATGTGTGTATTTTTGTGTGTGTGTCTCTCCCAGGAGACTATAAACAGTCATCACTAGTTGACTTCCTGCCATCCATCAAAGCTCGGCGCTCCACTAAGTCCACGTGGCTTCTTAAGTCAAACACTTCCAACCAATACAAGTCCCTCATAAAACTTTATTAACATTTTTAACATTATCAAATGTCATATTTCCCTACAGTTAGAATGTCTGTTCAGTCCTGTTGCAAGCGTTTAAAGCCCGCAGACTCCGTCTTAATGTCTGGCATGGAAACCTTCAAGTTTGTTTCATTTGTCTGACTCATGCAAAGTTTCCATGCTGACGCGTCCTCTGCTTTGCCTCTGCATGGGCTGTGCTGGTATCGCAGCGAAGCCAGGGAGCGTCAGAGGTGTTGCTTCCCTCATGTGTACACTGGGTATGAATTCCTTTCCTTTTTTGTTGAGGGAATGTTGAATGAGGAGGCGAAAGAACAGAACTGGACCATAAGCTGTGGAGCTGACATCACAGACGTTGGTAGGGCTTAAAACGTGTTGCAGTATGTGCTCATGCCTCACATTCCCCCCATTCCCCTCTCTTCCTCTATTACAAACCTTGGGTCCAAGTTTAATCCCCACCTCCCCTTTGAAAATCATGTCACCGTCATTATTTCTTTCAAAGCTTTATTTCATGTTTTATTTATAACTTATCAGTTGAAGTTTGGAGAAGTGACCCTGTTGCCTCGAAGGACGCTGGATAAAAGATGCAGCATAGCCAGATTATCCTTTAGTTACATTAATCTTACCTACGAGCTGAGCTAATGCATCGCTGATAGAGTCCCATATCTTAAATTGATGAAAGTTGATGGCAGAGTGATGTAGAGCACCTGGATGTTAGCCTAACTAATATTCAGCTTCATAACTCTGCCACCTCCTGACCCATCTCCTTTGTCTTTGCGCCACATGCTCCAGTGTGGGTCTGTCACAGCCCCACTGTGTTTAAATAGGCCTGAAAAATCCCAGTTTGCTGTTGTTTGCAGTTTGTAGCACAATGCAGGCATAGTGGCTAATAACCGCTATCTTGGCCTGTCCACCATGTTTATTCTTCTCTTCTGTAATCACACTCAGAGTTTTGCTCAACTTTTTGCCAACTACAACACGAGTTTCTCATTAACATTGAGTTATTTAAAAACTGTTGATATGTTAGAAAAGAAATCAATAACGTGTTCAGTTGTGCAAAATGTAAAGAAATATTTCTGTCAAGCACAAATTCTTTTAGATTAAAAATTCTTTTAAGTCTTTTCTTTCTCAGAGGGAATTACCAACATATGTTGTAATAAAATTCAGTCAACAGTTTTCATTCTAGGCTCAAAGTATTTGGAGGATAGTTAATACAAGCGAGTTGAGAAAAGGTTTTAGAGGCATTATTCTGCTTTTTAATAGGATCACATTGCAAAGGCAAATCATGTTCTCTGCAGTGTGCAACATATTACATGGATCCACTGTTCTGTTTGTACACCAACTATTAACAGTAAATGTATCTTTCACAAGGTTAGAAATAGGTCCCATAAATCCTATTAATAAAATTAATCTATTCAAGTCCAGAAATTGTCCTAATATTGCCATAATTCCAGAAATTATTTAACGTTTTTTTCTCTTACATGTCAGACTTTATATGGATTTCTGTAATTTTGGTTTTTGAATGTGTTTTGGTAGACAGGCTATTTAATGTTATTACATACATTGTGGGTTCCAAGTCATATAATCGTCATGATCTGTCTGTCTGCAAAACAAGCCTATATATGGGTACAAATGATGTAACCTGAACCACTGTCCTGTAAATAATGGTGGGTGATGGCAAAGAGGATAAATACTGACTTTTAAAACAGGAAACTAAAACTAAACTGAAAACCTGACTCAGGAAGGGGTTCTGGGGGTTGAAAGCACAGGAAAGAGGGGTCAACAAGCAGCATAACTGCAGGTCAGGGATACCTGCAGAGAAAGAAAATAGACAAACAAGTTAATAAAGACAGATAATGTTGTTGTATTTTATAAGTGGAGAGTAAAGATTGCAGAGTGCAGACTGGGAGGTCCTCCAGTACCCTAGCAGAATAAGTAGGAGGAGGGCAAAATATCACTCAAACCAGCTCTAACTATAACTTTCATCAAAAGGAACTTTTAGCCCATTCCTAAAAGTTAGCGAGGGTGTGTGCCTCCTGATTTCAAACTGGGAGCTGATAAGTGAAGGCTCTGCCTCCCAGTCTACTTTTAGAAACCATAAGAACCGCATGTAAACCAGCAGTCTCAGAGCCAAGCGCTCTATTTGGAAAATATGACATTACAAGATCAGTGGAGCTTTATATGCGAGTCCAGGAATTTTAGACTATTTCAGATTGAACAGGGAGAAACTGGAGAAATATAGTTATTGTAAAACAATGAAGCAACAAATGAGGGCCTTACCTGTTCAGCAGCTTAAATCACTCATCAAACAAAAATGTGGAAATATATCTCAGCTCTAAGCACGAGGATTAATCTGCGTCTTATACTCTGACAGTGCAGAGTTGTTAAGAGCAGTTATATTGTAGCATAGTGGTAAAAAACTTTTCTGAGGCATGCCGCTAGCATCAAATTCAAAATATGCATTCAGCTTTCGTGTTAGCGATGGTCTGGTGTATTTTTATTTTATAGTCTCAGCTGCACAAAACATCCTCCCCTATCAGCTCTACTTCTCCCGAAAAGAAATGTAAAACTTTATCATAATAGTTTCATTGTGAAGTTTTCAAAATACTGACAGATTGCCCCTGTCTCCTCCTGCACATGGCTGTCAATCAAACCTTACAGAGGATGATTAAGGTGCAGACTGATAAGGCGGAGGTGAGTAGAAATGTATTTTGTGAGCTTGAAGTCGATGACCATGAGCCATGATTGTCTGTGCATTATCGTCACGTTAGTAATCATCATTAAGAGGATTAAACGCGGCGCTTCAACCAGGAACAGCCGCATGTAGCCAATCATCACTGCAGATTTGATTGGTTTTGAAGCTTGCACACTGAGAAAATCATTCCCTTAAGCTCTTATTGAGCTTTATTTAATGAAGTTGTGCCAACTTTACTAATCACCTGTATCTCCACTTTTCTGTTGTGCTTTGCGTTGCTCATTCAAATCCCAATTAGGCTGAGTCAACTTCATTTTTCAAACAGTAGGCAATAATGTCCCCAACACATGCATACACAAAGCCATAAAACAGGAGTGCGTGTTCAGTGTTTAGGCCTAATCAACACTATGCTTTAGTGCGTTTCTCCACCCTTTCCCACTGTGAAGTTAAGATTAGCTGTTTTGCATGATTGCATGCAGGCTCATTCCGAGCATAAGCCAGAATGGTCCTGCTGTTTATAAGGCATATTGCATGTAATCAGATATTGAAAAATAGAAAGCAAGGTAATGTATTGGCCGCACTGCTCTTTGATTTTTTGTTATGTGACTTTAAGGCTAAGGTGACTCATTGGCGAAACTTTTTTTTTTTCTTTGAGCCAAATACAACTCGGTTTTTATTGTTAATGCCGACAGGATTTACTTGCATTGAGGTGTAAGAATATGCAACCCCTGGTGTAAAAAGAGTTTGATCAGTATGTATTGTGTTTGAAACTAAGGCAACCAGCCTACGTCCATGATAGTGGCATTTGCTTTGACTAAAGAAGATATTTTATTTATAAATGTGATAGTTTTGGAACGCCAACCAAGTCTTTTTTCTGTGTTGGAAGCTCACATGGTGGTTTCAAACCCAGACACAATGACGTTATTGTGCGTTCCAGTTGTCCTCGGAACTCGTTTTTCCGAGGCAGTTTGGCAGTAAGTGATATTGTGAACTCGTTTTTCCGGGCAGCGAGCTTGTAAATTGCAGAGGACCCCCGAGATCCCACATTCAAGATGGCTACGTCCTGTTTGCATCCCTTGTTTGTTCTCTCGCTTACATTTTCGGTTTCCCTTTACCTTTTTAATGTAAATAGCACCATATAGCAGTAGTACTACTAGTTGTTGATTATAACATTTTTGAAAATGTGAAATGTTGCATAAATATCGTATAGCGTTGCTGGCAAAATTGACAGGTGAATTTGAATGATTTTACATTTATTTTATGATTTTCTGCTTTAATTGCGGAATGATCGTACAAACACGCATTCAATGTCTTCCACAGGACGGGAAACGTTGTGACTGGAAGCATTATTTTAAAAGTCGCTCTTTGTACTCTGAAAAGGCAACAACACACACAGCTTTGCATTTTGTCCTATTTATGCAACTGGATTGTGGCCTCTCTCTAATGACGTCACGACTTCGGCTCAGAATTTCAGAGACAACTGGAACGCACCATTAGCAGTTCTTTAGTTTTTATAGTTTTATTTGTTTATAAATCCAAAAACTAGACTATGGAGGCTCATAGTGTACACCAACCAGTTTACACCAACATTGGAGGGAAAAAAAATAGACTTGCTACACTGCAAAAAAAACAAAACTGAAATTAATTGTTTTAATCCTGGGGACATAGTTTGGTTTGATCCAAATAACACATTGTTTGGGTGTCGAAAATTTTACCAAAGTGAAAGACTGTAATCAACATAATTTAATTAAACTAGATGAATTGTATGGAACAAATTGAGCTGGGCTGATAATGACAAACTTCATTTTAAGCACTTTGGTATTTGCTTGTGATTCATAACCTAAATTCCTTCAAATCCCATTGCTCACCAGAGGCAGCTGTTTATGGTTCTCTGACTGAAATGTCACTTTTTTCCCCCTTTTTTTTCCTTTTTTTTCCTGAACAAAGACATAATGTGACCTTCACATCATGGTGCTCTCAGTTTAGAGGAATCATATTTAGGGGCATATTAACTTTTACGATGAAATGCTTTGAATGTCCTCCTCTTAGTGCAGCAAGCAGACCACTATTTCATCCACTGAGCTGGAAGCTTTCCTTTTTTTCTTCTTCTGTCTGCCAGCTTTTAAAATGCTCCAGTAAAGTCAGAGTGAGGTGTCTTTGAAGCATTTTCAGCAGCAGGACTATGGTGACAGGGAGGAGTCGGCACAGGAATGTCAGTGTGACAGCATCCCTGCTGATGAGAGCTGAGTTTTACAGCAGGATAGTGCTGTTTTTTAGTGGTGTATTTGTGTAAATGTTTGTGTAACATACGGAGTGGGCTGCTGTTGTTAGGCCTGGACATCTTACAACCAAAAAAGGGAGGGCTGGAGGTGAAGGGAATGTGGCAAAATAAAGCCAACCAGAGCTTTTTAAAGCTATAAGTTAAGTTGAAGAGACTCCAAGAGTGTAGTATTTTTCAACAATACTATAGCTGCAATCTTTGATATTTTCTAGTTGATATGATGCTTTTTATTACAGATAAACAGGGTTTCCATGTTAGATGGATCTGAAAGTCTGTTAGCTATATGAACAACAGAAATCAAATAGGGGAACCCCTAGAATGAGTCCAATAGAGGCAAGGATATCTCTTATTCAAGCTCAGCTCCAGTATTCTCCCTTTGCCCAAATCTTCTGATTATGGAACTAAAATAAAAGCTGAATTTTCACTCCATCCTAAGTACATGCAGGGTTTGCATTATTCACTGTGCCTTGGCTGAAGTATAAAATCAAATATGTGCATCCTAACAAGATGGAGCGCTGAGGTAAGCTTTCAAAAATTAAAGATCTGTGATAAAACTCTTTTTAGCCTCCATTGTGAGTCTATGTGCATGCATGTGTGTGTGTGTGTGTGTGTGTGTGTGTGTGTGTGTGTGTGTGTGTGTGTGTGTGTGTGTGTGTGTGTGTGTGATGTGGCACTTGTGCAGAGTTAAAACCTGTCAGCAGTGAGGAAATGAACAAAGGTTCCACTTTCCCATGACCTTACCTGATACCAGAGCCGGGGAACCCAGCCAGTCAGCACAGGTGAGAGGATGCTGAAGGGTTGCCGTTTCCATGGTTATGGCCAAGTTCCCACGTGCCAGTAAGGTGTTGGTGGGACAGAGTGCGGGGAGGGATGTAATGAGAGTGGGCACGGACGCAGAGCCCTGCAGACTGGTTTTCAGCGTCATCATGCAGGTGCCATGCTTCCAGAGTGTGTGCCGTTTGATAAAAGGCAGCAGACGGACCTCAGACAGGATTACTGGCAAATTGAGTCAGTGGCGTGTGTATTTGTGTACATATGTTGAGGCATCAGACCAGACCACAGTGCAGAGATAAGTCCTGTGTGGATGGATTTAGTATAGCTTGTACGTCACAGTGTGTGTTTGTGGGAAGTTATGCACCATGTGATGACAAGAGGATTTATAAAGAGTCGTTCTCTCTCTCCCCTCACTGTCTAATGGGTTCATTGCGTTAGCATAAACCCACACAGGAATTTGTTGTTCTTGGATCTGGTTGGAAACACCAGGGTGGGTGAATTCAGTAGGTTACAGCGCAGTACAGCGCAATCAAAGCAACAGCTTGCACCACATATTCACAAAATGTCCAAAGGTTTGCACAAGACTTTTTAAATGGAGACTTTGAATCTGACTGCAACAATTTGCAAACAAAAAAAGAGAAAAGAAATTAATTTTACCCTCCGATGGTCAGTTAGCAGCTCATTATGATTCCTGTGTGGGCAAATGGTTACAGCATAGCATATTAAAAAAAAAGAACACCACCTGTTTAATTCAGTGCAGTGCCATTCCTTCATCATGTTGCATGTAGGCTTGTTGAGGAGGAGGTAGAAGTGTTTTAGCTGTGCTTCTGTGTAAGTTGGAGCTTTCGGCACACTGAAAATAAACGCTGACTGGTGATAGCTAGGCTTTGTGGTTGTACCAAGTGTTTTAAGAAAAGAAGTCGCATGTGATACTTTTGGCATAAAAACAGTATTCCTGGTTATTTTTTCTCCATTTGTTCCCCAGGGTTTTGTGTCTATTTAAGGTTGTTTTGTCTTTTTTTTGTCATCGATTA
The DNA here is from genome assembly GCA_036024015.1 of Craterocephalus amniculus. Classification (NCBI taxonomy): domain Eukaryota; kingdom Metazoa; phylum Chordata; class Actinopteri; order Atheriniformes; family Atherinidae; genus Craterocephalus; species Craterocephalus amniculus. The sequence continues at coordinate 23,194 of JAVQJG010052038.1, read as the reverse complement.
AGCTTGATTTGTGCGTGTAGTCGTTTACCATCTCTTTATAGTCACTTTGCCTGTTTTTGACTGCTTCCTGACTATTTGTGCTTGTTATGCACCGCTTTACTTTTACTCTATAGCCTACTCATGGACAATGTATTTAATAATAACAAAAACCTAAAACCCCCACAACATGTATTTGCTGTGAGTAAACAAAAAAAATCTGTCTCATGCATTGTGCACAGGTAACTAAAATGTCACCAACCTACCATTAGATTTATTTACTTCTCCTTTCTTAACATGGTGATTATCACTGCACAATAGCTTAAAGGAAGGGCGAACCAAGTATAATGGCTCCAGCTAAACGAGTGTTCACACTCAACCGAATTTCAACCTGATATATTTTGGCACCTGTTGTCATGAGGGTCAGTCTCCTTGGGGATGGAGGATAAATATTTTCACAGTTCTCGAATCCATTTTGCCACATTGTGCAAACAAACATGCACTTTCACCAAGAATGAATCTCATAACTTTGGGCTCCGCCTCAAACCTGTGTCCTCAGCCATCAGAGATCGCTGCTGCTGGCGATTCAGTAATGATGGAAATGCTTATAAACAAGTTGTGTTTGAATTTTAATGTAAAAAACCCAAATATTCTGTGGTTGAATCATATAAAAAGAAGCAGATCACCTACATATGTAGCCCATGGTAAGGCTGAGTGCTAAGCTGCATTACGGCAGAGCAGCTTTGCCAGCAAGGCCATCAATCACATGCACATGTGTCTGTAAATAATCAAGCGTGCGCAGGAGTCCATGCACAGGTATGTGTTGTTTTTGCATGCACACGCAGAAGATGTGGAGGTATCGGTAGCCTCTTTCTCTTCCTCTCATCTGTTGAAGGTCACAGCAGTGTGTGCGGGGGGCTCGTTACTCTAACAAGCACTCAGCTCGCTCCCCAGGGTTCCATCAGTGGATCTTGTTCAGGGATACCATGTCCAACCGTGGTCAACGCCAGCCTCAGCGTGCCCAGCTCTTCCATTTTTAACCAGCATTTTTTTTTCAAATCTTTTTCTTTTTTTTTTTAAATCAACAGTCTCCTTTTCTCCTTTGCTTTGACGTACTTCCAATCTCTGAAATGAGAGGGAGAGAAGGCTAGCTCTTCTTCATTCCTGGAGGGAAAAAATACATCGTGTGATAAAGACACTGTCACCCGCTAACATCCTCTTTGTGCCGATATTGTGTGCACGGGCGAGAAAGCAGGAGAGATTTATGTTTGCAGTCAACAGTTTTGTCACCGCATGAGGAGGTGTGCAGATGAGTAAATCTAAATTCTGACATTATCAGCTTTTCATAACACATCTGCAAATTTGCAGCCTGTGCTGCTGCCAGAATGCACATTGTAAACATAGGAAAGAGAGAAAATACATAATTATGCGTGTCCTGTTGTATCCACTGGCTCATATCATTAGCAGATAATGAGCATTATTTCACAGTGGAAGACTTCTTCATATTCTTAGTTTAAGGTAAAAAGCATGCATATATATGGAGTTAGTGGTAATGGTCATCCACTAATGAGTGTGTTCATCATTTATTCTCATCAGCTTTCCTGATGATGAAACTAGACTTCATGAGGCAGATGCAGTGTGGGGAATGCCTGTCCTTAAAGCTTTAGCATGCAAGCTTTAGTGGTTATGAGTCCCTTTTTTATTTTAAATTCCTGTCCGTCCTTCAGCGCTTTTCCATTTCAAGTAATTTAAGAGAGTGCGTAAGAGGCGGACTGTTGGTCTGGCTGCTCCCAGTGAGCCGCTGCCAGCAGCTGCTGCTCGGTATCGAGTTGTGTAAAGAGCTGAGATCCCGCCAAACAAATGCTGAACTGCAGCTTCGCCCTTGGCTTGTAGTCTCTGCTCTCATTATTCATCCCTGCAGCTTTCGGCTTCCTACTTGCAGCAGTTTAATGTTGTAAATGTTTTCAGGAGTCCCGAAAGTAAAAAACTGAAGGTTACCTGTGCACCTGAGTCGCACTATGACAGGAAATTAGCCCAACTAACATCAAAAAGGCACTCATTTGATCAGTTTGACCAATGAATACCCCATTACCCTGTAATTACTCCGTGTGGCTGAATCAGCTGCTGTTTGGCTCATTTTGGTCGGTTATGAAGTGGAAGTTGTAATTTCTTACTGGTGTTTCTTTTCACTTTGCAGTTATGCGGAGGAACCCGTTTGTGGCTGAAGGCTGCTGTAGGAAAGGGTCTCGCAATGCCCTGCAGGAGCTCTACAACCCCTCACAGGTAAGAGGCTGACAAGCTCCTTTTGCTCTCTTAATTCATCCATCAATTGTCTTTAGTGATGCTGGTTTGGAAATTGCAAACCCCAATACAATGAGTAACACTCTGCAACAGCAAAGAAGAGCATTTTAAAGGGATTTCATGAGTTTTGTTAAGATGTGTATTGCAGTATCGCTGCATATCAGGACTTTGCTGAGGGGTTCCATTTTAGTTGTGTGACAAAGTTTAATTTTCAGTTCTGGAGATAAACTGCTTCTGCAGTGATAGCTGCCACTACTTATTCAGTGTTTACATCTGGAACTAATAGCGCTGTACGTCTTCATTGCTCTTATGATTGTCTTGTTAATGATTAATTTCTCTTCCATGATGCATGTGTTGCATCTTCTGTTTTATTTATTACTGCACATTGCTACTTTGTTCATCAATGAACACAATCAGATAATTATGAGCTCCCTTTTTTAATCATTATTTCATAGACATTTAAACAATTTTGTTATTTTCAACTTGAGAAGTTTACTGTTCCACTGACAACCCAAAGAACTAACCTTCCTCTGCCTGAGGTCTGCCTGATGGAAAAGGCTCGGTCACATATTATATTTATTTAAACGTCATTCATAAAGGTGGTACTCGAAGATGCTGATATTCTAAGGTGGTACTTGATGTATTTGAGAACCACTGATTTGAAAAAATTATGGCACATTGCACGGAGGGAAAAAAATAGGTTTGCCTGAAAATAAACCCCCGAAACCCAAACAACAGCCACTTTCAGGATAGACATAAATATTGATAATGATCCAATGGGAGCTCTAAACTTTTAGATCTGAGCACATTTTCTCCACAAAAGCCAACTCTGGTTAAGTGGAGGCTTTTAAGTACAGACAGACAGTCAGGTGAGGTCTAAATGGCCTTTTTGGCACCATCCATTTTCTATAACACTTATTCCAATTCACGGTCACAGGGAAGCTGGAGTCTATCCCAGCAATTAGCAGGCGAGAGGCAGGTACATCCTGGACAGGTTGCCAGTCCATCGCAGCGCCAACACACAGAAACGGACAAACACTCACACTCACTAAGGAGAATTATTCAAAGTGGAATTTCCCCCATCATGCATATCTTTTGACAGGGAGAGGAAGCAAGGGTCCCCGTAGAGAACCCGCGTGTACACACGAGGACTAAAACATTAAAATAAAGTATCTGAAAAAGTTACGTCTTTACATTTTATTTCTGAATGAACCAGAATTGAACTATTTTCTTCATTAAGATAAAGTTTGCAGTGGATTTCTGTAGCGGTTTGATGCTTTTTGTTTCTCTAACAGAAAAAACAGTTTACGTCAAAGATGTTTAAAACCTCTACAGCTGGCAGCTTTAGTAAATCTGCTGCAATATTACTTCATGGATATATTTGCAAAAGCTGGAGGACAACTCCACTCAAACAAACATTCTAATAAAACTTAACTTCTGGGAAAGTAATTGTTAACAAGACTCAAAATCTCTTACTTCTAATGTGACACCTCATTGGATTTTCATCCAGGACAGGAAGGGAAACTTCCATGAATACATGTGCAACAAGGCCAAGAGTTAAATTAGCATGTTCAGGCCCAAAATGGACGTGAGTAATCTGTCATATCCATCATGTGGGTAATAACGCCTACACAGAAAACCCAGCGAGTCCAACAATAGCAAGTCAGGAAAGACCAACTTCAACCAGCAAATCAAAACAATTAGGTGATATCTGACAGACTATTTATGTTGCAAGTTCCTTTTTTCCCTCCATATGTGCGTTTTATTTCAAAAAGCATCACTCTTTGACTCTTGTGTCCCTGACAGATCCGTTAGAGCAGCAGATGTTTCCAATGATAATATAATTCTGGCATAAAGCACAGCGCTCGTTGTGGTGGACCAGTCTGAAATATGTGAGGCTAAATTGATAGATGCCATATGGTAGGAACTGAATTCATTAACTAATAAACAGAAATGAGGGTAAAAAATTTGTAGGCGAAGGGCAGAATTGTGTGAAACCGTATAATGCAGTTGTGGGTAGATCCTCTGCAGCTGTTGTGTCTGAGCAGTCAGTGAGGAGAGGAGCGAGGCCGGAGGAGATGCCATCACGCTGATAGATTGAATCTGCTCCTCTTCTCCTCTCTCATCACTGTCTGCAGCTTCCTGTCGTCCTGCCTCTCTGTTCTCCTTCTAAAGCTGGTTGCTTCTCCCCTCTCGGCCATGTATCACCTTGCCCCCGGTAAAAGCCTGCAGAGGGCTTTAAGTGGTTTTCTGGATCGCTAAGATTAAAACAGGTTCACATGGATTCAGCTAATTTTCCGTGCAGGATTTTTCCACACCTCCTCACTCATGTGAAGTCCCATTGATATGTTTCTGTGTGCACAGCGGGGTGTTACTGCTACTGCAGTCCTCTGAGGTATGTGGTCAGGAGACAGCTGTATGTGCGTCTGTGTTATTCCCTGTCTCTGAGCCGCAGGAATTCAGTCAGGACATTTTTGCCATATTTTGGTGATATTTTCTCTACAATGATGGATTGATGTGAACCTGGGTTGAAGGAAAGCCTGCATAATTATGTTAAAGAAATGATAGTAAGTTAGTTTTTCATAAGGAGAGACCCCATCACAGTCAGTGTCTGTATCTTAATGTGAGATGCAATGGAGGTTCTTTGACTATGTTTTGAAATGATACATATCATGCTTGGCTTTTGTTAAAATGTCATATTGGCACCAAATTTCTACTGTAACATTTAAACCATGTCACTTAAGAAAAACTTTTTGAAGGTTTTGTTTGCACAAGGTTATAGTTTTCTTTATTTCTTTAGATATTATGTAAAAAGGGTTGAAGTATTTATAGTGATATCATAACATTTTTTAAAAAGTAATGGCATAATGTTTACCCACTTGTTCATTATTTAAACCAATTTTGGTACAGTACTTAAAATTGGTACTGTACCACCTTTTAATTTCTGTCTGTTTCTGTCTTAAATCAACTTAAAAGCTCAAATTAATAATTCATTTAAATTCTCAGAGCCTCATATCCTAAAGATACAAAAAACAAATTCCAGAAATGAAGCTCTTGTCATCCATCCTGTTTGAGTATATTAATATATCATCACCATTCATTTCCAGCTAGTGTTTTTCTTTTATGTTACATTAAGAAATAAAGCATAGTGTCACTAGGTACAGTATCTTCTGACAGTGAGCGGTTCAAAGTGATTTACAGCTAGTACACTTGGGGATGTTTGGATGATACAAGTTTTTTATCTACAGAACACACAAATCAATGAAGAGAATCCATATTGGAGCCACATCAGCTTCCAAGTCTGATTTATGATACTGTATCCCAAAACTTCCCAACTGTGTCATCCTGCCATCAAACGCGACTCTGACTGAGCGTTCTTATTGATTTTTATCTGCACAGTTATGTGCTGCGCATGTAAAACATATCAGCCTGGTACAGAAACCAGGGTAGGATGTGAGAGGGAACACATGGCTGAATGGGTGAGATATGATTGCACACAGATGATTAGGGATATGAATAACCAGGTGTCCTAGTTTAAGAGCTTGTGCTGAAAGTAGTGTAAATAGTCAGCCGTTTTCATAAAGAGCACTTGCAATGTGTTTCACATTCACCCATTTTTTACAAACCAAACCTCTTACATTATAGAAGCTTATCTGTCATTCATATAATCAGCAATGAGCGATCTTGTCTTACCCAAGGACATCTAAATACGTTAAGTGGCTGGAGATTAAATATCCAGCTCTCTGTCTGAAGGGTGACCACAGCAACAGCTGAGCCCCAGCACCCCTCAGGTCAGTCATAGTCATAGTTGAGATGGCAAAGAAAAAATAAGCAGCATCACTTTTATGTCCTTCAACTAACAGTCCAGTCTTTCCCATTACATCTACATGCGTGAATTCATGCACAGGGCATTCTTTTTGGTGGAAGTCTAATGTGATAAATAACAAAACCATGTTTGTTCTGCCCATCGTCGCCCTCCTACACATCTGAAATGAAACCGTTTAATTCATGGCTTAGGTTCGCTCCTGCAGAACCGTGGCGGGGCTAACAAGGTGCCTTTGAAACTTCTAAAACTAAACGCACCTTCATCTTTGTGATTTTTGACCTTGTGCTTGAGAACACAGTAGACTGAAGATACAATCTGAATCCTCAGGCTTAACACTAGTTTTATTGATAAAAACTGAAATAAAATACAGACAATATAAAGTAAGATACTTTATGAGACCACACAAAGATTATATCTTAACACAGTTGACACCACTCTGTAGTTTGCAAAAAAACACATAGGCATAGGATATTATAAAAACAGCACACAGAGAACCATAATGTTATGTCAATACTAAAAGTGTGGGGTGCTGTAAGATTCATGCTTCATTATTTTATTCATAATGAAGCAGAGAAAACAGATACTCAAAGTGAGATTTCTTTTTTCATGATAATATTGCTTCATTTTGAATGTGAATGCTGCAACAAATCTCACAATAGTTGAACCAGGATCAACAGAAGGCTGGAGGCAATAAGTGGCACAAATGATTAAAAAGAGCAACTAAGATAGGCAGAGTTTGTTCGAAAATGGGCAAAGGTTCTAAAAGTTTCGTCTACAAGTTATGAAGCAAACATACAATAATATCTAAATATATGTGAGGGCATGTGTGTGCAACCAGCGATCTTAAAGCATTAAAAACAAGGTGCCTGGGTTTGGCAATACTAAGGGAAATAATTTGAAGTACAGTACACCGAGCCATCCACAAATGCAGATTAAAGTAGAAGACATATGTGAACATGATTTGGGAGAAACTACCATCTTCTTTGGACCAAAGCAGATTTAAAATGGACTCTGCTCTGTGGTCAGACAAATTGAAATCTCAAATTAATTTTACAAATCATGGAGGTCTCATTATCCAGACCGGAGAGGATAGTGACCATCTGGCTTGTTATTAGAGCTCAGTTCAAAAACTATTTGATGATAGAAGGGTGCATTAGAGTTTTTGGAGCAGGGACATCTGTAAAGTTTCCATCTTTGCTGAAAGGATTTAGAGCAACATATTATCTGGACGTCATCAGCAGTCGGTCTCAGTTCCAAGATGTTTGCTTAATGCTGTTAAATGAAGACAGAATGATTATTATTGCAATAGGACTGACAGCAGTGGGGAAATTCAGAGAAATAAACGGGTCTGGGAAATACAAAATATAAGCCTCCCTCTCTTTTTAGTAGTCCTCTGAGTTTGTCTTGTTAAGTTTTGTTAGTGCCCTTTGGCACCAATTCTTTAAGTCAATGCAGTTGCAGGACAGAGCTTAAGGAACGGGCTTCTTCCAAAAGGCACCCAGCGCTCTGATAACGATGATGGAGCACGCTCTTTAAGGCTGCATTTATTCCCCCTCATTTATTTGACCTCTGTCCTGACACAGTAGGGAAATTAATCCCAAAATACAGGATCATCCACAAAAAGCCTTCCACACCGACTCAGGTTCTGGTGCATCTCATAATGCTGTTTATAGTGTTAATTACAGCATCGGATTGTGGGGTTTTTGTGTGACAAAGCAAAGACGGATGAAGTGCTTCTATCAAAGACCTCAGGCCTGTATCGCAGATTTTATGGTAAACAAACTGATCCTGGGCCTCAGATAAGGACTACATCATAACTTTTCTTCATTTACTACCCGGAGGACATGAAAGTGGACATGATCTTACATTCACTATATATAATTTCAATGATAAAACACCATATAGCTGTTTTTAATAAATTGCATTTGTTTAGCAGATGCTTTAATCCAAAGCAGCTTATAAGGAGTCGGCAGCATTCAGAATCTGATCATGGCTGCTCTGTCATATAGTTTTAATGCAGATCAGAGATCGGAACGTTTCCAAGCTTGAAAATCCCATGACTTTTATCTCTAGATATCAGGTCCATTTAATCAGCTATTGGCTCAGCTAGTGCTCCTCCTCTGGCATCACGGCAGCATGTTTGTAGCATCTGTGATAAAAAGATAAACAGTGAAAACTTAATGTAACTGGTTGTTTTTGGCAGCCTTTGTCATTTCTGGTCATGGTCTGACATGGTCAGACAAGGCAAGTTTATTTGTATAGCACATTTCATGTGCAGGACAATTCAAGGTGCCTTATGTAAAACATCAGAAGCATTATGGCAGGGTGCAGAAGAAGCATTAAGAAGTATTAAAAACTAACTCTAAAATAACAAAAGAACCTTTAGAGAAAAAAGGATATATCAGTTGTTTTCATATAAGGCAGCAAAAGTTTTTAAAACTGCCGAGACCTTTATAGGACTGAGGGCCTTGCCCAGGGGCCCACGTGGTCCTCCTTTGGGGATTTGAGACGGGGCCCCGCAGATCCAAATAAATATGGAAAAATAAATATTACTAAATAAATGTAAATATACATAAACTGATGTGTAAATAATATTCAAATGCAGGATAAAGAAAAGACACAGAGACAGACAGTTGTAAGCTACAGAATTTATTTGAATATTCCTTTATGTTATTTGCTCTTGCTGAACTACACTGGCACTTTGTTCGTTTGTTAATACATCATCTAACATCCATCCTATAAATCATACAGGATTTTGTTGAAATGATAACATTTTTGCCTTTCGTAGCTGTAAAAATCAACATTTCAGAAATCCAAGTCTTCAGGAATGTTGAGCACCATAGGAGACAGGTTGTTTATGCGCTTTGTAATGAATGTAATCACTGAAGAGAGGAATGTGTCCAAGTGTGTCTCCGCCACTCGATACCCATCTGACTTGTTTCACCAACAGTAGATATCCTGCAAACTACACAATCCCTTTAATTGGGTGTTTGTTTCCCTTCCTGCCCTCACCCGGGCACCCTGGGCCAGATTATGCAGCTGAAACTGCCACCGACTTGAAATAAACGCTGCACCTTTCACCCACAGCAAAGAAGCCCAGGCGGATGTCTGCACGTTGCTGCGCTATAAAACCAGCAGACCAGAGCCTGACGTGGTGGGCGTGGGTTTTTGTGCAGGAAGCTGAATAAGTCATTCAGGGTTTAGAGATGAAGGGATTTAGATGAGGAGGCTTTATTCTTTTTTGTTTTATCTTTGGAGGCTGCATACAAACAGAGCAGGGGAGAGGCGGCAAAAAGAGAGAGACAAAGGGATTTAGAGGAGACAAGGCCTCAGCTTTGCTCCCAAGAAGATAAACTTGATGAAAGAGGCACTTTAGTACTGAAGTCCAATGAAAACTTGGGTTATTTTGTATTTTAACTGAATATAAAGTGAAAATGTTTCATCATATTACAAGCTTGTTTACTGGAAATTGAAGTAATTGTGTACTTTTTTATAGAACTATACAAAAAAAATGCAGTTCAAAAGCTGCTTTTCTTCCTTCTCTTTCCGTCAGGCAGGAGACCCGCAAAAACACACCATATTCATATTAATGGTTCTTTTAGAGGCTTTTAGAGGCATGACACTGAACCAAGAGGTCTGGAGTTGATGACTTCACCAGACCTTAACCAGTTTGAGTCAGTTCAAAATAAAATGATTTTCCATCACATGACTGTTAATGTTGAAGATTTGCTCAAAGCATTCAACTATACAGATACTGAGTCAGAGCTCCATTCATTTCTCAACAACTGGTCTCTTCAGTCACCATATGCAAACAATATGCTTGGAAAAAAGATGATGCAACAGGATTAACAGTCTTATGCTAAACTTTTACATGAATTTGCCACACAGCTATTATAAATGTTTATCCCTGCTTCTAAAAATCAGATAAATCTGCTGAGAAAAGGACAAAATAGCTAGTATAATTTGTTCTGAAAACATACCAGACCATATCTATAGTTACTGTACACCTGCTTTGTCAAGGACAAATCAGTTTTAACCCCTTGAATAGTAACGTGTTGTTTTATTTTTTTATCTTGTTGCACCCTAACCGATGCACGTTTTATTTATAAAGTTTTCAAGTTTGCAGACCGAGCAAAATTTCTTGGAAGTGAAGCTTGAGCAAAATCTTTTTTGCTGCAATCGAAGACAGTTATTGCAATACATGTTGGGTTAGTAATCGATTTATATCGACTAAAGTAGAGAATTGTGTCAAAACTGGCTTCCGATGTTGAATTTGTGGAAATCTGCAATGGAAAATGTGCAAGGATTTTTACTGCCAATACTTTTTAAAAACCAGCTCTGCCTCAGCAAGTGGATGAAGAAGGTTTTCTTTCCTTTCGTTTTTGCTCCCTCGGGGGTAAAAACAGCTTTCAGAGAGAAAAGAGGCTCGTACGAGAAGTGAGACACTTTGATGACTCTTGAGGAAAAGTCTGAGCAGCTTGTCATTATCTTGTCTGTTTTACTATAATTATACCCCCCTTTGTCTCTTTGAGATGCACTTGCAAACACACTAACACACATGGTGTGTTAGTGTGTGTGGACACTCCGCCCTGCCAGCCCCTTACTCAATTGTTTAACAGTGCAACTGAATGCAAAACCCCAAACCTAAATCTTTCCAACCCGGACCCCTAAACCAAGTCTTAACCCTAATAAAAATCTACTTTCTGTCCTCATGGTTACAGGAATCCCCAGTTTACTGTAGCAGTGAATCCAAATGCAGACTCAGAGGCAGAGTGATCACAGCGTTGTATGAGGGAATAAGGTTTGGGGTTGAAGTCGTGGCAGGTTGTGATAGTCAGACAACGGTCCTGAGGGCTTGCATGATGGATGCAATCTGCCGCTGGGGAGCGGGGTTAAATGAGGAGGTCGGCAGAACCTGGTCAAAAACGTACGAGCTGGAGTAAGACTGAAGACGAGGCTGTGATCTGGTGATAAGCCTGGCTGGCTCGGCAGCACAGGTGGAGGCAGACTCCAGCACATGAGGGCCGCAAATTTAATCAGAGGGGATGGGAAGGAAAGAGCTCGCTGCAGGAGGCGTCAGCAGTGGGCATGACATTCAGAAGCACTTATGATATTTAGAGTTTGTGAACCATTTCAGGATTATCGAGTCATCAAACCTTGTTAAAGAAGGATGAAGTTCACAGCATTGCTTGAAAATATCTTTTATTCAAGTGGATCTAACTTCGGGCCATCATGATGTGAAGTTTATGAGCTTTAAATGACCAATTTATTCTTAGCTACAACTTGTAGTGCTGAGTTGGAACCATTTTTGCCCCCAGAACTACCTTAATCGGAATTGCTCTATTAGATAAAGATCTAATCACTGAGGAGGCCATTGACATCCAGGGAGCCCAGAGAGGATCTGAGCTTTGTGACATGATGCACGCTTGTGCTTGAAGTAGCCCATTCCCGGTGACCTGCTTGTAGAAAACCACCACCACATTGTACAGGTACACCGTACTCCAACGGCCTCCTCTGTCACTGCTCAATGGATATTTTCACTTTTTCAGACCATTCTCTGTAAACCCTAGAGACGGTTGTGTGTGAAAATCCCAGTAGATCAGCAGTTTCTGTAACACTCAACAACCATGCAACATCCAGTCAGTTAGATCCCCTTTCACTATTCTGATGCTCAGTTTAAACTGACATGATAAATGCATCGAGTTGCTGCCATGTGACTGAACAAATGCACCTTATAAAGTGGCCAGTGATTGTATGCAAATTATTTTTGCATATCAGCATGCATCCCTACAAGATAGAAATTTAACTTCCACTTGACAACGCCAAAAGCTTTTCCTTCTGGGAGTTTATCTGAAGCCGAATGAACTGCACTGGTGTCACTGGAGTATAAACTTAGGATTTTAATGCAGATTGAAAAGCGTGTTATGTCATTCAGTGTGAGATGAGAATATTAATGTTGTAAATCCATTTTAGCCTATTGTCCATAAAGCTGCTTAGGAATTGCATTGGGGAGAAAGAGGCTCCAGGACCTGCTTTAAACTGCAAATAGGAGCCATTTACTGCCATTTTCCCTGCATTAAGCCAGTACAAGTTAGAAATATTGAACTCATGAGATTAGCGGTGACAGTGGCTGACACTCCAACAGCTTTCATGAAATTTTCCAATTCTGATTGCTTTACATCTTACTCCACTAACATACAGTACTGCCTCCCAGAAAGGTCCGCAGTAAGCATTACTTCCAGAAAGAAGGGCTCAAAATGCAACATGACACACAGCTTCTTCTTTACCCTTATTTTTCAGTCCCTTATAAGTGTCAAAAGACAGAGCAGTGAAAATGTCTATCACAGGTCTTTGTGGGTTAACTTTCCCTGGGGAAGGATGCCTAGCAGAGCACTTTTAGTGTTACTGCGGGATAGGACGGGCCTATACCCAGGTGTCCAATATCATGATGGTTTAACCTGACGTTGCCACAGCAGAGTTCACTGACCTCACTTTATCCTGGGTTCATTCTGGTTGTGGTCTGACTTTATAAAAAAGGCAAAAAAATCCCTTTGTTGCTGTTTGGCTATACAAAAAGTCAGAGCATCAAGGCAGCCTAGAAACGTGCCTGGGCTGTTTTGATTGGAGTTAGAATAACTTGCTGAGAGGGGCGATTTCAGGGTTAGCTAATTATGATCACATTCATGTTTTGGAATATCAACCAGTTCAGGGAATTGATCGAGAGCTGACTAGAAGCCTAGATGTGCGTATTTGCATGTTTGTTTGCCTGCTTTTAGCTCCTGGCATGTACACTGTGCTCATTCACTGCCTCCTCGCTTATGTAACAGCATCGATACAAATATCACGGATCAGTAAATACACTGTTTCATATTTACTGTTTTTCTTAAAAGGTTACAGGGCGTCGAGAGGGGCCAAGAGAAGTTCTGTGGCTGAAACGTTCAGATGCAGCAACTTGCTGAAGTGAAATGGATGTGGAGGGGTTCGGGGAGTTGGTGCTGCATCAGCCGAGTTTAATCATCTCTTTTCAATTAGAGCAGCTCATTTAGCTGCAGATCAGGAGTAATGTGGGTGTTTTACCAGCCTGTTGAGGTGATGAGGGAGTTGCATGAAAGAAGTTCGTAAGTAACTATTTTAAGTAGTTCTGGCGTCTTTTCAGGGTGCATCATGCTGACTTGCAATATGTTTTTTGATTGAGATAGTCAATGGATGATGAGTTAAAAGAGTAATTACTACATTGCCTTTCACCCCAGGTTTTGTATTTGTTTTTCTTTTCTAAAGATAGTAACACAACTGAGCAGTATAAAGAGAGAAAAAACAAAAAACATACTGTACAAAGTACCATAAAGACCAAAAAGGAGCAGACTGTTTCATATCAGATGATAGTGGATGAGGGGCAAGGAGGGGCTTTTCTTTCCATATGGTCAACCCAGCTGTATCATGTTATGACAGCTTATTCTTTATTTGTCCCCATAGGCAAATTGCTTTAGTGTTATTAGCAGCCTTTAAAAGAAATCAACTGTTTCCAACAAGAGTGTTGAGGTGTTCATCCGGAATACAAATTGTCTAGTCGCACAGCTGCAAATCAGCCTCATCTATAGGCACAATCTGACTTTATTTGGAAAGATTTCATCTTTGTGAAGAGGCTTGACTGAGCCTCATGTTGTCCAGGATGGTGGCAGCAGGAGATGAAAAGGTGGGACCAAAATGCAGGACTCACAGGTGGTAGTATGATGGAAGATGATTTCATGAACCTGGACTGAGGAAAGACATGCAAAACATGCTCAGATGTACTAACTCCACCGTACATGGAAAACAGCTAAAGCAATGGATAAAAGATAAAAAACCTGGACTATACAGTAAATACAGGGGAGCGATTTACAAAACGAGAAGCAGGTGCGACATTAAGGAACCAGATTCAGAGGTTTGTCTGAGGTAAAAACTCTACAACATGTTTCACAGGCAACACCTGAGTTAAATGAATGGATCGTTAACAGTCTGCAAAGAACTGGATGAAGTTCATTCGTCCGAATCAGGTGTGTTGGATTCAGATCAGAAACTTAACCGACAAAATAGACAAAAACTAAAATAAATAAAAAAATCCCACATAGCTTGACTCATGTAAAGTCTGTAATAATCCAACCAGGTGAGATTTAGAGTGAATGAAACCAATTATTCTGCTTCTTGCAACAATTATGACTTTATTCAATATTATTTCAAATGAATAATTAAACAGAATTGATTTAGAATGAGTTTAAACAATTTTTTGTCACTTTCATAATTATCAATTTGGTCTCTTTAGTCAGTGGATTTACACCAAGACATTTTTTCTAATTTGGTATTCATTTGCGGTGAGACGTATAAAAGCACATGTTCTCCTTCAATTTTTAAAAAAAAGAAAAAACCAAAATATTTCCTCTCATCTTAGTCTCTCTCCACTGGCCCAAATCCTCATAAAATGACACATTGGAAAGTTAATGCGCTGAATGAATGAATTTGCCTCATAAACTTTTAGCATTGTTAAAGTTTTACAGCGTGGCCTCACCTTGTTGCTTTTTACAAAGTCTCAGGTGAAGTGTGACGCGGCTGAATATCAGGTGTGTGCTTGGTACGGCCGCCATACACTAGCAGCTTTATTCGTGCCTGCGCTATGAATGCCAGTCTGTGAGCAGAGAGACAGACCGAGCCTTTACAGCTCAGCGTGTCAGAAAGAAAGGTGCTTTGATGAATCCTATTGATCTTTGTTCGGTTGACTTCTCAGCTTGTGAGCAGAGCTGTTGCACGAACAAGCCGCGCAAACCGATCAGGTTTTCCAGAAAAACGCTGAGAAAAAGCATTTAAAAAACATCCCCAGAACGCAACTAAAGTGAGAGTAAATTCTATTACCACACTCTCCACTCGCCCTATTCGCTTGGAATGAAATAAACATTCCCCAAGACTCATATTCCTCTAAACTGTATCAGGCTGTTCAGTCCTCAATTGACAGGAGAGTAAAAATTCAAGAGCCGGCACAAGAAAAGCCTTCGAAGATAAAACAGTCCAGCACAATTAAGGGGAGAAATATCTAAATAAATAGCAGAACTGACTGTTGTATTTTGCAATAAAAGAAGCAGTCTTTTGTTTCTCAGAGTGAAAGCTGTGTCAGAGACGGCTCATGGAAAGGAAGCACTTGGATTCTCTGCGCAATCCCTGGGCTTCGTGTCTTAATGCATTAGCATCTCATTTTCTACCCAACAGTATTTAAAAAGTATTTTTCTGAGGTTTCCGCAGGAATATATTACCATTAGAAAGCTGTTTGCATGGTAATTCGAAGGGAGAATGTCAGATATTGCAAATGTGTCACCAGGATGACACTCTCGGGAGTACTCATTTTTAATTTAGGAATAATTTCAACACAGTCTCCAACTGCGTTGCCTCTGAGCTGGCCTGGAGCAAATGTTTGCCTTTAAAGTGAATACCATGCTGTATGTACCTCAAGGTGTTTTCCTTTGGAAAAATGTGAGGTTACACTTGAATTCATTGCCAATCATGTGTACATCCTTTGAGACCATATATAAACTACATTTCCTACATCTTTTAAATGTGGAAATCGCTTCAAGTAGGAAACAAAACTCCTGTTAAATAAAAGTTATAAGTTAAATGAATCCGTTTGGCTGAATGAATTTCCATTTTATTGAATTTGAATAAATCAAGCAGAGGCTTTAACTTTAGACTTCAATGCTACAAGAAATCTAGCGGTTGCTAAACCTTTCTTGGATTTGCATCATTGTGTAGGATGAAGGATTTCAATGCAGAATATAGATTTAAAAGGGAAGCTCTCTTTTCCATCCATCCGTGAGATAATTTCCTGGCTCCCTTCTTTTATCTTTGTGCTTCTGCAACAATCGCTGGATCAGGAGGAAGCTATTCATTATCACCCCTGCAACAGCTCCACGCTGACCCTCAGATCATATTTCAAACTCACAATAACTTTCAGAGAGAATAATACAGTAGCAGCGGGGATATAAAGACTTGGTATACAGAATGCAACCTTTGCATTTCCCATCACTTCATCTGGTATTTTTACGATGCATATATTTTTCTTTCTTTAACCAACAAATGCATGGTGACGAGAAAGAGACGCTTGCCGTGCATCTGAAACAGGCGCGTCTTGAACTTTTGCGGAGGTTTGAAGATAAGGAAAGTGGAGACTTTCCTGTTTGCATTTGTGGAATGCTGACAACGGCTTTCATGGTGAGATTATGTTTAAAATGCATAACGGATTTTCTGTCCTTCTCCTCTATTCGGAATTTATTCCCAGTTTTGATGAAGTTTGCCAGAGAGAACGGATGCAAATGGGAACAGAAAGAGCAACATCTTTGACACACACACACACACACCATCTAAATCAATATATACTATCTATCTTGTGCAACACAAAGTAGTTCATCATACAGTGCAGCCGCAGAGGGAATCTGCTGAGCTGAAGCTTTGAGGTCCCGCCGGAGTCTCCAACCAATTGAAAGGGGTCAAACTAAATTGACCATATTATACGAAGTTGCTAACGACCTTAAAAGCTGGGGTTTATGACCTGCTGGCTCTTATCCGTTGCTGACCCACCAGTCCGGAGTACTATGAGAGAAATGTGAAATCAAATAGCGAGTAATGGTTTCTGCTTGGGAACGGCTTGACACGGCCAGAGGTCAGCAACCTCCATCTCTGCTGTATCGACATATCAACTCTCTCATCTTATTCCGTCTCCCTCATCTTCCGTCATCCTTTCATCAGAAGCCGACTCGACTGAGCTCCTTGATGAGGAGATAAAAATCACAGAAAGTGATCTTGTGGAAAGACAAGAGATAAAGGGGAGGAAAACAGAGGCAGTACAAGATCCCCCCTTGTCTGTTTTCCCTCCCATGTTACACACAGACTTTCTACTGTAGAAAGAAAGGCTGCACCGTGATACAAGCTTGATGTCTCTGAGGATATCTACACAAAGCTCCTATTTGTTCTAAGATTTTGTGCCATCGTGGGCTTTGATTTTCTTTTTTTTAATGTTGAGATGAATAAAGAAGAGTGACATACATTTGAAAAGGAATGAAAGAAGCCTTCTTCTCAATCCATCATGCTTTGTTTTCACTCCCTTTTCTCTGAAAGAATAACTGTGGAGATGTGGAGAAAGCTTTTGCATAAATTCGCATAAAATAATAAACATTTTCCAGATTAACGGGGCCAAATTTCCGCAGCCTTTTATTTTCATTTTGTGGAAACATAATTACATTTTTTACATGACAGCTATAAAAGATATATGAAATATAAGTCCTGTGCAAAATTTGGGGAATCACCAAAACTTGACCACAGACAAGAGGGGCACTGATCAGAGAGGTAATAAAGAGGTCAGAGGCAATGTTGAGGAAGCTATAAAGCTTCACAGCTACCTTTGAAATATGCTTTTTTTTACTGGATCTGCACAGCAAATTTCAGCAAAAATGAAAAAGTGAAGAAAAATGCAACATAAATAATTCACAGAAGTGGCAGTATCATGCTTTGGGAATGTTTTCCTGCACAAGGTCCCGGGAAAACGAGCTTGGGAGGAATGATGGATAGTGCTAAATGCAACCTGGGTCAGTTTTCCAAAAGAATTGAAACAAACATTTGTATGAAAACAAAAAGAAAAAATAATGCAGTTAAAGTAGTTTTTAAATGGCTTTATCAGAAGTCCAAGACACCAGACAATCTTTTCACTGAGAAGCTGTGGTGTTATTCATACACTGCTGTACTCCAGTTGAATCCAAACAGCTGCAGCTGAAATAGCTTCAACAGGGAGCTCTATCCATCTATTGGCAATGTTTTGGACATAAAGCAGACAAAAATGTAGTTTAATGAGGTTTTAAAAAGACAGCAAAATAGAATAAATGCCAGAAATGAAGCCTTTGGTAATGTTTCATGTGTGATAGATCCACTGCATCTGTGTGAATGCCCACTTTTGGCATAAGTGATTCAAATCCATCTCCTTTGCCTTACAACTGTTTCATCTGTCAGTAGAGACATTTTGTTCAGTTTATGCATTTGCATTGCTCTTCATGCAGACTGCATTAAACCTGAGTTCCAGTTGTTAATTGTTTCTTATCCACAGTTTTGAGTACAATTAACCATAAAAATACAATTCAGTCTCAGGCATTTCACTATGATCCATGAAGTATTGTGTCTGAAAAATCCTGGGATCTGTGGAAAAGTGGCTCTTCTGCTAATATTCATTTTGTTCTCAGTTATTTTTACAGGCTGGTGATGGTTTTCTGTCTTTGTTTGAACAGAGAATATTTCCTTATAATCTGATAAGAACTCATCTAAAGCACTACAATTGTTTTCTTTGAACAAACAATAAATACAATTTCTATCACAATCCATGGGAAACAGCTGGAGAACCCACACTGACCACAGAGGCAGGCAGGATGACTAGACTCATGGTGTATAATCAGGTTTCTTGGAAAATTGAACAATTAACTGAGCACCTGACTGTTCTTTCCAGAAAATTGTCAAAGGAAAGCAGAGAGAAGTTATACAGAGGGACTAATGACAAATGAGGAGCAGGTGTGGCAATTAGAAAACAAACCAGGTGCAACAGGAGCAGGATAAACACAGAAGATTCACTCTTAGCAAAAGACAGCCTCCAGTAAAAAAAAAATCTAATAAAATTCATCTCAAGAGGACAAAAAACTCATTAAGAAAAAGACTCAGTGTTCTTTTTTAAAATAGTTTTTTGATAATGTTTGGTCTCCAAAAATCTCCCGTCTGTCTCAGCAGGTGGTCCATGTCCCAGGTTTTAAGTCTGCCGTTCGATTGGAACGTCCAATCAGAAATTTATTAGATATTCATGAGAATAAATCCGTATTCCGAACACAGCTGGTTCAGTTAAGAAACTAGTAACTCTTAAGTCTCCGCACTATTGATTTAGCAATGTAAAGTCTGACCTGTTTCCCTTCATAACAATCCGGTAATGAAGCTTAGAATAAAGGGGTGTGACTTTAACCTGATTGAACATGCCCGGCCTGTCGTGTGTTTGACTTTGTTTCCTCTTAGCTGAAACATTTCCATGGTGATTAACTGATGTAGAGCACATCACACAGCAGCTTTGTGTCCCCTCAGATAAAGAGGCGTCAGAGACTGCTTTCCCCCCCATATTTTTTGTAGCAAGCTGTGTGCATGATGAATTTCCCACTTGGAGACATATTGAAAACTGGCTTCAAAGAGCAGCACACATCAATTTCTTTAGTCAAGCCGTCTTCATGCAAAACGTTTGGTGGTGGTCCCTGACTCGTTTCCTCCCTTTGCTCGGCCATGGTCGGTGTGTCGCTGAAAGGTTGTTTGGGGAGTAAAAATCCAGGCCACAGTGCAATCATTTGAAATTCCTTGGTGGAAATCGGGGAACTACCCCAGAGGGGAATTCAGACCCAGAGGAAAAATAATCAGGCGGCATAAGAAAACACTCCTGCAGATGCAAGGCCCTCCAGCTGTTCTCACACTCCTTGTTCCTCCCCGTCAGCCTCCCCCTTTCCCTCCCGCAGTGCTATACTTCATCACAGGCTTCACGGTGAATGTGAAATATGCCTCTGATAACTGACTGCTGACTGCATCTACGCATATTAAACACTCAATAACTCCTCCAATATCATTTCCCTCTAAAGCCTCGCAGTAATCTCCTTCACAGACTCAGATAGAAAGAAATATAGTCGATAAAGAGATTAGTGTGATAATGAGGCTGAGACTGATCACTTTTTCTATCTGCGTTTTTTATCATCTTTCTTCTTCTCCCAATTCATCCATTGTAGAGCGTGTTCCTGGCAGTTTGTTGTTGGTACTTGTAGGTGATGTATAGTCTTATATTTACAAAATTTTACAATATTTTTTTTATTTTTTTTGCCTTTTTTTTAAGCTTATCATTCAGCATTTTTGTTATCGGGGATTAATCTGGAGCCCGAAAAACCCAACGGTACCTGACATTGTTTGATGTCTTTGACTCCTCAGAAATCTCAGATTTGCTTAATAATTCACATTATTAAATTTTAAAAACCAATCCTTCATTTTATTGGTGAAGTTCAGAAAACATTGAATTTAATTCTCAATTTCCTCATTTTTCATTACATCTTTCAGTTCAGGATGTTCTGTCAGGATGTTCTGTCCTTTTTTTCTGTGGTTTTACAACTGCTGCTGATACATTCCTTAGACTTATTTTATGAATCCTAGAATTAGTTTTTTTTATCATTTTTTGTATGATTAAAGGATCATTGTCATAACTAGCAGATAAACTTACATGAATATCTTTGATGTTATTGTTTTATAAAGAAAAACTGCAGAACAGCTGACAGTGAAAGACATTAAAATGGTGTTTGATGGGCTAAAAGAAATAAAGATGATATGCATCTATCCATATACCGACCTTTACGTAGTTGGTGTCACTGAGGTGAATGAACTTGGCAAGATTGCATGTAAACAATGGCCAAACAATACTGTCAGCTCTGAGTGCACATTTCTAAAATGATCATAAACCCGCACCGATATGTGGAGTATCCATGTTTAGTACCATAAATGCAGCATTCCTTGTGTGCATACGGGTCACCTCAGGGCACAAGACCATTTTTCCATAGACTGATGGCAGTCACAATTAAGTTATAATGCAAAATGAACTTCCAAAAACACTAAAAAAAACAGATTTATGTAAAAAATTGGAATTGAGTTTTAATACCAGCAGTGTGAACTCAGTCTGTGAATTTATCATTTTATTCTAAAAACAATCTAAAACATCTCCAGTACAATTTACAATACTTACATGGTAGAATGTATTCAGAGTATCAATATTGCCTTTATTACAGAGAAAAAATAGGTTGTTTTTGTTTAGTGTAAAGTCTATGTAAGATTAATTATTTTCCCCCTAGAGATCACAATATAACAAACTCTCCAGGACATAACTTTATACTTTTGGCTAATCCTATGTATTTTAAGAAAAGATGACATCATGTCTTCTTTTCACAAGATGACATATTTTCCTCATGTCTAAATGAAATATGTGTGACATGTTTTGGTCAAAATAACAAAGACACTGCAGCAGCATTAATTGTCTCTTCCAGCCAAATGGATCATTTTAAAGGCGTAGTGACCTACTTGACTCCCCTCTCTTCCTCAGGGTCTACCTCTTTTTGGCTCTGTAGAGCTCTATAACGCTTGAGCTCCCTAAAGTTAACTTAATTAACTCTAAAACTGCAGCAGTAGCAGTTAATAGCTTATAATGTCCCTACCACACTGATATCACATCGAAACCGTACTTCCCTCCCACTTCCTCCTGCTTTTTATGTTTTTCCCTGTCTAGTCGGACTTGTCGGGGACGGCCGTCCTTCACCAGGCCAGGAGGGATCAGGTAGTGGATGCCTGCCGGGTGCACAGCGCGTCCAGTCGAAAGCGGCGAGTTCTGACACCCGGAGACCTCAAACACCTTGTGGTGGATGAAGATCACGAGCTTATCTACTGCTACGTCCCAAAAGTGGCCTGTACCAACTGGAAACGAGTGATGATGGTGCTCACAGGTCGGGGAAAATACAGGTGAGTCCAGTACCTTGCAGAGTTTAACATTAAACCGTGGATTTAGACGGCACAAGAGGCCATTCATTCCCCTGTAAGGGGCCAGTATGAAGCACTTCATAGAAGCAGTCAAGCTGCGAATTGCAACCAACTAATGGTGTTTTTCCATTACATAGTATGGCACAGTACGGTTTGAGTCAGCAAAGCTCTTCCATGAATCAAGACTGTAATCCCTGAGCAGCTATTTATTAAAGCAGCACATGTGAAGCTGAACCACAGAGACATAACTGGACTATTTGTTACACTGATTTAATAAATGATTTTATCCAAAGCATCTTACAAGTTAGGAATTAAGTGTGGTTATTAAAGTAAACGGGTAAGAGGATTTGAATAATTTTTAGGATATTAGATGAAACCTAAAGAGGTCATCTCCAGTCAGCTTGATCAAATCATTATCACGGTTAATGAACATGCTCAAATAACCCATTTCCCAACGCTGGAGCTCTGTGTTAAATGTAAATCAAACTAGGATGCAATCATTGCATATCTGATAGGCCAATAATTACCTACGACAGAACATTGAATGCATATCAAAAGTGAAAAGTGAGACATTTTCATTTCATTAAGGAAATAGATATTAAGTCATCTTGAATCATGAGTCAAAAAATGAAAGGTATTACAATTGGCTGGAAAAGTAACAGGTAAAAAACAGCTGGAGGAACATTAAAGTTATTGTTATTATTTATTATTAACATAATTAATTAAGTTAACTGGCAACCGGTCGGTAAAAATGATGCCAGGTAAAAGAGCACTATGGAGAAGCAGAGCCTCTCGTATAAAGATGGACAGGATCAGAAATCTGATGCAAAGAGGCATCAAATGATGGGAAATTGTCAAATCACGGTCTTCAAAGTAAAATTGTAAATACTTCAAATATTCAGTCGACTGTTGTTAAAGAAAGCTGTGCAATTCGGTTTTTCACACAGATCATGATCGCTAACATTTATTCAGTAAATTTAGTCTCTACTTTAAAACAACTTCATGAAAAAAAGAAGTGTGTCACTTTAAACTATTGCAGAGACAGTGTTACACCCACAACGTGATGACCATCTCAGACCAAATCAAGTCTGCTATGTTTTTACTTCACTGTATTATCAACTTGCTTGGATCACTCAGCTCAATGTGTGACAGATGTGCTACCAATAAAAAAAGTATGATTTTATGCCAGTTACAAAGTTCTATTTAAAATGGAAACAAAACAAACGAGCCACACACACACACAAAGTACTGTACTATGTCATGGAAAAACACCAGACTCTCTTCTACCTGCCATCAGCTCAACTTGACTCTGCTTTGTTTAGGCTTATTTCTATTAAAATTGAGAATGGGGCTGTGTCCGAATGTGCGCCCTATTCCCTACATAGTGCACTATATAGGGCTCACGCCATTTTGTAGTGGTGTCCGAATGTCCAGAAGGAAAAAAGTAGTGCACTCAAAGTTACCCACAATGCATCTTGAAAAGTAGTGAGCATCGATGGTCAC
>JAVQJG010052016.1:0-32494 GCA_036024015.1 Craterocephalus amniculus | reverse complement strand
GTCACGTTTAAATACGTGTTAATGAGGGATAAAATTTTTTTTTTGGGGGGGGGGGGTTATCAAATGTTTACCAGCAATGGTCAAATAATTTATGGTCTTGTTGTCACACAGAATATGTTTTAGTGTGAGCCCTCAGTTGGAAAAGCTGAAGTATTCCTGAGCATCAGTTGATATTTGTCAGACCAGGAGAGTCATTGAAAAGCGTTTTCATGATAAGAAATTAATTGTCAAATAAAAATATAGATAACTGAATAAGATTTCAAATTCAACAATTAATTTTTATCAAAGAGACACAATTGAATTTTTAAGTCCTATCCTTAGCCAGGCTATTTGTTATGCAACAGATTGGCTCAAACTGAGTGTGAAGCGCCCTGAGATGACATCTCATCAACTGTCTCTACATAAATAAAGTTGCTAACAGCTAACTCAGCATCCTACCGGCACTGTGAGCCTCTGCAGGCAGTTAAAAACTTTTCTCGCCTTGTCTCATCTCTTGCTCTTCTTCGGCTCTCTTTAGTTTCCTCTCTTCCTCTGACGATGTCTTCTACTGTTTCTTTTAATCTGCCGCGTGCATTTGAAACGACCGCTGTGTTTACAGTGCTTGCTAGAGTGGAACACGTGTGCAAAGCGAAATCCCTGGCGGTGTCCCTGATGTTGCTCGGCCGCGAGACGCTGCCGCCTCTAGATATGCACATAATAGATGTCACTGCATCATCAAAACGGAGTTTTAAGGTAGAAAAGTTATTTAATGGGCCTTTATAAAGAAAAATAATTGCAAAGTTTTTAAAATTTTTATGGAAATGTAAATTATGAAATGGTTTGTTAATTTGATTTATTTTCATTTGCATTATATTAACCAATCTATATTTTTATTACGCAATTAATTACTCATGAAAATGCTGGTTCCTCCCTCTGCTGGTTTTCCATAGATATCATCCACACTGTCCATGCTATGCCACAAAAAGCTACATTTTCACTGTGTACAGGGCATCTCAGAGATTCAGAGGCAAATTCAGGGGCATTTCTCCAACTGTGTGCGCAAATCATTGTTTCAGGTAGAGGAAAAAGTAAATGGCAATGTCCCCATCTGCTGGTTAAAAAGCCAGGAATCGTTTGAATCCCGGGCCAAAATCAAGCCACTTCAGAAAGATTCCTTCACATTAAACATGATTCTTTGAGGTTGTTTTGGCTATGGGGCACAAGCTCAGGGAAGGATTGCAATCCCTGATAACTTGTCCTTTTGCTGTCATTTAGATTTGGACATAAAGGCAGACATCCACCGAGATGTTGAAGAAAAAGGGAGATGTAGCAGAAACGAGTTACGGTCATTTTGATGTTTAAAGTTACAGACCTGACAAGCCTGGAGGGATTATGTTGGAAGCCAGAAACCAAGTCCAGGAAAAGAATTAGATCCTCACTCTGGCAAATATGTCAGCCAAGCGTGAATGATTTCATACAGTCAGTGAGGATAGTGGGGTCTCCTCTGAGAATATGGGTGTGTTAACATTACACTGACTCACAGATTTCAGATCAGTTTACATGAAGCAAACAAAGCAGTGCTCACTTTAACTGATCCAAACACCTTAACCCTTCATGGGCCTGACTTCGTTCCTTTTCTTTTTTTTCCTTCAAAATAAGGGCGTATCATCGGCTCTGTGGCATTTCCCAAATATGACATGGGAATGAAACTGTCTGCTGTCAGTGGGGCATTAGTAGAGAGTAGAGATGTGAATCTTGCAGCAAGTCACGATTCAATTCGATTCTGATTCTTGGGGTGACAATTCGATTCTGTATCGATTCAAACCTTTCTCAGATCACATTCAATCTTCTTTTAGTAACAAGAGGTGCTGATTAACTTCATTCCTCTAAATGCCAGAAAGAGATCTGAAACTCTGCTTCATTAGTTGACAGAAACCTGATTATTTTGGTCAAGAAATTATATAAATTTTGCAAAACACCGCAAAGCTTAACATGTTTCTGTCACGAAATAGATTCGAAAGAAGTCAAGCAAATAATTTTCAAGTCTTTTAGAAAATAGATTCTTGGAGATTTTGAAACAATTCAGAATCTTGATGAACAAGAATCTTGATTCTGATGAAAAACGATTTTTTTTTTAAGCCATTAGTAGAGAGTGATGTGTGAGAAAACCACACATAGATGCTTAAACACTGCGTCAGTCAACTCAAGATGCATAAAGTATATTCTATATCTTCCATATCGCCTACTTATTGTCTGCATGATAGAAAGCACCAGCATTAGACACCTGAAATATTTTATGTTGTGACTTCAGGCATGTCACTGCCCACAAGAAACCAACAGACCGGTCATATAATTTCCACTGTTACCCAGTAAGTTTTGAACAAGTGGACAGTAGTGGGACCCACCTTTTACACATTAACTTTTTAAATACTGTCAAATCAATAACCTGATGATGATTCAACATTTAATTTAAAAACCCTGAAGGTAGAAAGTTTAAGCTCCTCCATCTCTGAGAGGTAAAAATATCAAAATGCAAAAATAATTTTAGCACTTTAAGAAGTTTTACTTAGTTTTTGTATTTATCAAAGTCTAAACAACTCTACTAAATGATGGATGTAATAATTACCTCAAAAAGTATGTGGGCTGGTGGTTAAACAAAGAGAAAGTGTTACACAAGTACATTTGTCTTAGATTGAACCCATTTCAGAGCATTTTCTTAGAGTTAAAAAGCCTTTAGACCTTGAACCTCTGCTCAGCAACTCCACTCATTCATGCCATAAAACACCCGGACATGCCAAGCACTAATCCCAGGGTCTAAATTTAAGAATGCACATGTGTTAAAGGCTGGTCCACATTAGGGCTTAGCAGTAATATAAGACAATTGCACCAAATGACAAAAGAGATCTCAGGAATGTGCCACAAAAGTGAAACTGCAGGGAAGGAATGTTATCCAGTGAAAGGATAATAGTAACAGTGTTGCAGCTAAATGAGCCGTTCACAGATAAAGAAGTCATCAAAGCAACTTGATGTGTTTCATCTAACACAGTTTAGAGGCATTTTATCCAAACAGGCTATTAAATGTATTACTGTATTAGTATTATCTCTTCAAAGGTCAATCTTTCAGGGAAGATAAAGAGAGGCAGTAAAAGATCTTGAGCAAGTTTTGCTGACACCTTATAATGTGCTACTGCTTTTCTAGTATTAAATATGTTTTACAATCCAAAAGAAAGAACTTAACATGTTAAACAACAGAAACAAATTTTCCATATCTAATGATAGAGCAACAGATTGCAGCCAGTTTTAACAACAAGCCTGCCAGGTGATTCTCTGTAGTTCTACTGTGCTGTATCTGGTTATGCAACCATGAATGAATCAAGCTATCCATGTCATCAGGTACTATATTACTCACATACCCAAAGAAATATTAGCCTGTACTCTGAGCTGATACTCAGGCCGTAAGAACACAATAGAATGATGTGGAAGCATTCAGGCTATTTTCAGAGCTGTGCCACAGAGCTGCCAAGGGAGATAGGCACGCAGAAGGCAAAGAGGCAGCAGATTATGTTCTCAGAACTCCTGTAACTACTGTCAGGTGAAATGAAATGGGATTAAAGGTAAAACCCCTTAATTTAGGTAATCCAATATCTCATTCTTGCCGTCTGGGAAAGCAAATGAAGACCCAAACATCCCAGTCTGTTCCGACACAAAAGACTTTCAGGCTTTCATACCAAATTGGTGCCATACAGGATTCACTCCCAAGTGTTGCTTACTTTACGTGTGGTGGGTTTTTTTGTCCTACAGAAATGAAACTTTACTGAAAAAGACTTCTATTGAAAAGACGTCTTTCCAAAGTGGACCTAGAGTCTAAATAAGACTGGAGGAGCATGAGTTTGACTAATATAACAGGAATCTGACAGAGGCCAGGTTACTGCTCACTAGCAAAGAAAATCTAAAGTGATGCTTTGAACAATTACAAAAAAGAAAAGTGAATGAAACATGTTTGCATTCACTAATTTTGGAGCAATTATTCAGTCTGCTTAGTTTGTCAGGTTTTGAGTCAGCAAAATGATTGACTACCAAACTTAACAAAAGAGATGAAACAATGGCTGCTCTGGGCATTTATAAGAGCAAAAATAGAGAGCTCTTTGTAGAGAGACTAATTAAAATATATGTTCTACCATATCATGTAAAATAATACTAAATTTTGTGATGCCAATGTTTTTTCATTTAAGATCAAATGCACCAG
This sequence comes from Craterocephalus amniculus, assembly GCA_036024015.1. NCBI lineage: Eukaryota > Metazoa > Chordata > Actinopteri > Atheriniformes > Atherinidae > Craterocephalus > Craterocephalus amniculus. The sequence goes on along the minus strand of JAVQJG010052016.1, from coordinate 28,269 downwards.
GTTATTCTTTTTTTCCCTTTGTCATAGAGTTCCTTGACCACTTGATTAAGTCCACCTGTTTAGTTGCTTTTTAAACAAAAATACACAATGTGTTGTTGATGTCTGAGGTCAGAGGAGAATGGGCAGACTGGTTGGAGATGATAGAAAGACAACTCCATGCTCCATGTCACAAAGGTCACATCATCTCCAACATGACAATGAGTCCACTGGACTCCAACGGCCTCCACAGCCACCACATCTCGGTCCGATATTCCAGCTTTGGGATGTGGTGGAACGGGAGATTCTCATCATGGATGCAGCAACTGTGTGATGCTGTCATGTTCATATGGAGCAAAACCTCTGAGGAAGGTTTCCATCACCTTGTTGATCTAAGACACCAAGAATGAAGGCAGCTCTGATGGAAAAGAGGATCCAACCTGGTCATACCTAATAAATGGGAGTGGGTGTAAATGTTTTATCTTACTCTACATGTATGAAGCAGCAAGTTTAGTGGATGTTCAGCTTTAGCAAACTTCCAGTATGGTCTGGGTAAGATAAGCTGCAGGTATGATATAAATGTGTGGCATGTCAGTGCAGCATGCAGCTTGTGTAGGCTTTAAGGCGTGTGCAACACATGTCCCATTGTGTCCAAGAGTGTGATTTAATTAAAGATTCCTTCCCAGGGTGCACAAGGTAGGAACACGTTCACTCCCATTAACAGATCAGAACAGGAACGTGGAACACGTGGCATCATTTTCTTTAAAAAAAATAAATTAAAAAGGTTAAAATCATTCAAACAAAAAGAAGGGTGACATTTAACTAATATTGGTGTTAAAATAATTCCTGAAATTAGCAAAGAAATTGTCCATCATTCCTGTACAGTAAAGCTTGAATAGACACCTTATGGATGAGTTTCATAATGCTGCTTATGTCTCCCTCACCGTCCACTAAAAAGCCACATTCCAGTGTAAATACCTCTGAAATTCCTCCACAATGGAATGTCTAAGTGTGCAAACCTATCCTTTGAAAAAACAGTGAGGGTGAACTAGCAACAATGATCTGCCTCAGCTTGTTACAAGCCTTGCTGCAAAGTAGTGAGAGAAAAGAGAAAAAAACGGGGTCTTTCTTCCTGTGTGTATTCAGAGTAAATGCAGCATGTCAAAGGGGAGATTTATTACGTCCCCAAAGAAAAGCATTCTCCCGATGATGAAAACATGATTGGGCAACCTGGTAGCACAGCCTAACTTCTGCTCCCCTGTCACAGTAATTACCCTTGGGGCCCTGTGGCATCCGACTTTGGTGCAAAAAACCCGAGGAAAAGAGATGAGCCGCGGATATCAACAAAAGGCAAATTTTGAGGCAAGAGGGATGGAACCTGGGAGAGCTGAGCTCCCTGTCCATCACTCGGAAGTGTTGTGAAAGCCTACAAAAGCCCCTAGAGTGAGACTTTGTGGGATTTCAATGTTGCCAAGAGCAAATGCCTCATTGCCCTGCCAAGTATTAGGGAGAAGACAAGAAAATCCTTCCCACACGTTGAGAAATATCAACAAAACCGAAGCATAAAGGCCGCATTCACAGGAACATAAAGCTGTAGAGGCTGGATGGCGCAGGGCTAAACAGAGTATATTATGTAGCAATGTCACAAAGTCTCAGGCTGAGGTGGAAGTAAGTTCTCTGGACAAAAGGACACAACTGTGACTGAGGGGAAAATACAGTTGCTCTATGCCTTAATCCAAAATTCTGACTGTCATTCTATCCACCGAGCTTAGCCAAGTGAATTAAAGACGATTTAAGAGGCTCAATGAATGCCTTTTGTATCCCTTTATCTTCTTGTTCCAGATGCTTTGTGGGCAATGTTACGCATCACTGAATCAGTAATGTCTTGAAAGGCTATCCGCTCATCGGATTCACAAATCCTCCGACCGCGATGCATTAAAAGCTAAATTTCACTCCTGAAATGGATAAATCCTTAAAGTAAACGCTTGCAGTTGCCTTAACGTAAAAAAATCTCAAGATCTGCAATTGAGGAGCATTTATGCTAATAACTAGATGTACTTTATATTACATTTTATATCATACACCAAAGGAAGATTATGTTTTAAGATCACAAAATATTTGATGTGTACAAAAGAAAAGTTTGGGTAAAAACAAGCTTTACTTGAAGCTCTCCAGAGTATCAGTCCCAATGGAAGTAAACATGGAGGAATATCAACCTCAGACCGGGCTCGGTCTGTTTGATCGTCCCAATGAGGGGGACTGTATGAAGTCAAGGAAACTTTTATAATGCAGAAAGAGAAATAGCCTGGAAGGCGACATAAAAATTCATCCATCTCAGACTTCTAAGTCTAGACCTGTGGAGATAGATATTACATTTACAAATTGCAGCATTAAAGGGACTATACCCAATTTCACGTCCGGCTAGCTTAGTTAGCGATAGCGGCTAATTTTGTTTTAGCTTTTGTGTGACGCTTTTTCTTCGCTAAGGGGTTTAACTTTCATAATTTGACTCCGGATCACTAGGCGAACGCTATTACTGGCTGATCGGACTCTGGACATTCAAAAAATGAACCCGGCAGAGAAAGCGCGTCATGCCAATGCTAAAAAAAACTAGCCGCTTTCGTAAACTAAAATGCGCTGAACTCGTACATATGCGCAATCAATGAGTCATTAATTGTAATGAAATTACCCCTTTTACCTCATACTATACCACGTAGAAAACCATTTTTCTTAGAAAGATTAAAATAATATCAGGTATAGTTCCTTTAAGTGTTTGTAGGACATCACTTTTTACTGAGGTAAAAAAAATAATGCTTTTAAAAGTTGGATGGTTATACGTCCACAGTACATTTTGTTGATTTCGAAAGCCCAACACTTCTAGGATTTTTAAATTCTTGTCATTTCAAGATTTAAAACATATATGAGCTTTCTGGTGTCCTGTGTCACATTACTACTAATTGTTTTCAATTATTGCTGAAAAAGATCGCAAATTCTTTTGTAAGTATAATTTTGCGATTATTGGGCTGTTTCTAACTAACCACTAACTGGATAGGCTGATATGTAAACAGACTTTTACAAGGAGTATCAGAGCAGGCTTGCCAATTGTTAAAAGTTGTTCGTCAATGTTTTAAGTGCATGCTCCTCTGCATCTTTGAGTGGGCTGAAAGTTAAATCATAATAAAAGGTACAAAGTTGCTCAATTACAGACCTGTCAGTCATCAATGTTGGTTATAAGACATTAACTAACCTTTTGGCAAACTTGCACAAGACTGATTGGTGCTGTAGTCAGTGAATCACAGGTGTACCCCATGCCTGAAGGCTTAAGTTGTTCAGTGTCTTCGTAATGTCAAATATACAGTAGTTTGTTGAACTTGAGAACGACAGGCACATTTCTGGACATGGAAAAAGCCTTGAAAGTTCAATATAACATACTAGTAGAATTTTTCAATGTAGATGGCTTTTGCACTTTCCAGCTGCAGATGTCTATTAGAAATGTATTCATTATCATTTTATTGTATCGGTTTGTTGTAGAGGCTTTGGCCTTTTTAACAAATCCCTAAAAAGGAGCATCTACACCATTTGGTTATCAATACAAAATGGTTCAGTTTGCAGATGACATTTTACTTATATTTTATTAAACCATTCTCTTGCAGACATTTCATGAAGTTGTTTTTTAAAACTGCTTGAGATACGGTCAATGACCCAATATCAGAGATGTCCTGTTGAGAAACAGCAATATTCCATCACTTCTGCACTTTCTCAAAAATAAGAAGACCATTTTGGGTTAGCCTTACAAGGTTGCATGGCAGTGGATAACTCAGTTCTCTTATTTTTTCTCTTGTAACTTATCTTTTCTGGGTCAGTTTCCATGTATATGGAATTATCATCAAGGGGCCATTTGTGGTTAAGATTTTAGAGGCTTAGAGGCTGATCAGAATGCATTTGTCTGCCTTCCAAGGGGACACGTGATCTTTATTTCATAATCTTGACCTGGTCATCTCAGCCAAGCCTTCCCATTGTCTGTCGCGATAAACATGAAAGATCTTGTGGCCCATCAAGCCACAGCAGGGGTTAGTTTAAGACTTATTTATATACAAGTAGTGGTTCATCAGTAATCTTCATGCAGGCAGGAACTCTCCAGTGTCTGATCTATATGACCTCTCTGGTCTTATGATGTGGTTTCTTCTGGAGATGAAAGCTGCTGTTTGGGACTTCTGATGTTAAGGCATGAACTCTTGAGAGGTCACTTTGATCGTGCCAAATGCAAAATATACACTTTTTGTTAGACACCAGGTACTGGTTATTAATTAATATTTGGATGTAATGACTTTATTTGTCAAAGTGTCATTGTTTGCTTATTCATTGATGGACATATTCATTCATTTCTATATTGTACTGCTTAGTTCAGGGTTGTGTGGAAGCTGAGACCTGGTCCACCAATTAGCAGGCAAAAGAGTGAGAGACTATGTTTGGGAATAATGCATTTGGTTTGTTGTAGGCATTAAGGGCATAAATATCTTTTCTGCAACTGGTCCACTTTAGAGTGTTTATGATGCACTTTTTAGTTTTTAGGTGAAAAAGTTTGAGAATGGGCCTGTAAATGTCAGTGTTCAAGTTTCATGTTTACCATAAAATAAATATGAAAATATAGATAAACTAAGAAACAAATGTTGCATGTTTATTATGTTTACATTATTTGGCAACAGATCCTAGAAGTTTCTACAGATACCACTAACACACTGAAATCCAACTCACCTGAGCAAAGTGAAGTTATTTATTTAATATACTTACTTTGAGTAACATTGATTAACAATGATAACAAAAGCAATTAACATTGGCAATTAAATATGCAAAGCTTTATTTCCATTACATCCACTACATCCCTCGGCAAATCAACTTCATCAACCGGACTGCCATTCTGCTTGCTATAATGCTGGACAGAACATGTTAAAAAAGAAGGAAACACAAGATTGTTTGAAGATTTTTTTGAGTCAAGTCATAAAAAGATCATATCATTTGACATAGTAAAAAAATGTGTAATATATGGGACAGTTAAGCAAAATAAGTAAAAAGAAAATCCATCCAATATGTTTCTGCTCTGGTCTGTTTGTCATCACCTCACCTCCTTATTTTTCATCCTACAATGAAGTCATGCTATGGAGTGCTATCAAGTTTTTATTTTAAAGGTAGATACAGTGAATCTGGGGAGGGGGCCAATAAAAAGAAAAAAGTGAGAGACTGTCTAAAACATAAATACCATGAAACATGTATGCTTCTGTGTTTCTCCTCTTAGAAAGTAACTACAATGTTCCATTACAACCATAAACACCAGTGACTTTGTTGACATGAGATATGGCACACTGGCCCTGAACACTCAAATACAGTAAGAGTGTAGCCTACTAACACACACACACACGCACACCTTTTTTGCTACATGTGTTGGAATATCTCCAATCAAAGGAATTTTAAATTGTGTGCATGTTCGATCCTTGACGGGGCTGTAAGCTCCGTAAGCACTCCCGTGTGGTTTGGTCTACCGTGGCCACCATACTTTGGTGACGTCATCCAGGAACTGAAACATGCTACGGTTTATGCTAAAAAATATATACTATATGAAGTCGTTTCGAGTAAACTATGGACGTTGCCCACTGAGAACCCTTGGATTACATTGGACGAGCAGTATGGAGGAATATTGCCAAGTTTTTGTGGACTTTTTTGACCGGGCCCCGTTCAACAACACTTTTTGGGAATTTCCTCAAAATGAAAAGCTCCCGATATCTTCGGCTACATGATGAACATCAAGAAAGTGTTCCAGAGTGTTATTCAGCATGAGGGTGAGTACAAAATAAAGGCACATCATTCGGAGGGCGGGGTATTACTTTAAGTTGTGCATAAAGCCCATTCATAAGCTGAATGGCTTCAAATGAGTCCCATTTCACAAGCAAACAAACTGTCACTAATATAACAATATTATCATTCCTTTTTATTTTTCATTGTATAGTTGGTTATTGTAAAATAAAAAATATTTTAAAAAATTAATGTGAAGGCGTTTAATTAATCTGACGGGGCTGATAAATACACTGGATTTCATGCATACAGAAAAAAAGTGTTAAAGGTTAGTTCCTGAACAGTTCCTGAATGGTTGTCAGAATGGGGCTTTTACGTATTTCCGTAAATTCCAGTTTTCATCACGTGACAAAAACCAACACGGGGGGTGGAATTGATTTACGTTAGCCAGATTACTTTAAGAAAACAGGGGTGGAGGAAGGAATCTATTGTCTAGTTCCTGGAAAGACGATTCCTTTTACTCCTAGGATGACTTTGTAGGAACTGGCATGTCTAGTTATGATGATTATTCAAAGACACATTCACACGACGTTGTAGGCCTACCATACGACTTTCCGAGGAGCGCTAAAAAGCATCACAGGCCCAAGATTTCCCAGCACGTCAAATAGCTCGAGAGCTATGAATTTACATTAAGTGCACCATAACAATAAAAGCGGGAACCGTATTGAGTTCACACATCAAAGAGTAGGCTACAAGATTACTTTTTACTTCAACGTGTAAAATGTAACGTTTTATTTCAACATGTCGTCTGTGATGAAGGTCTGGAAGCGTCGCGTTATATAAGTTACTGTTTAGCATTTAGCATCCAGTCAAGTCTCAGAAAAGCGTTATCCAAGTTTGTTTCACATATTTAGCAAGTGCCCGAGAGAGCATTTGTGACTGTTAAAATGTAGACAATTGCCAGTATGCCGTTACAAAAAAAGCCCTCATTAGGACACCAACAATCTGTTTAGGCGAAGCTAATTTCCTACATTCCACTGTGACGGGAAATAAATGAACACCGCTCCAAAAAAAGAATTAAGAATAGTTGTAACAACCGAATGATTGAGCTATTGCATATTTACATGTTGTTTGTTCCTTTTTACCTCGATATTACAGTGCCAAGTTAAATAGGAGCGTAACTTACGTTCAGATGCGGATGTCAGGTCCAGGAAGAAGCGAGCAGAAAGATTTGCCTGCAGCTGGGTGGGTCCTCAGCATTGTTTCCGTCCCAGAAACAACCTTTGCATAGCTGGTGGACTCAGGCTGTGATGCGCCACTATATCCACAGGGGACACTGCGATGTTTGGTCTCTGATCTGTTCTCTAATAGTCTTTGTTTACAAAATTCCGAGCATCACGTTTGTTAGAAAAGTTAACAATTTAATTAAGCATTTCCTTTGTTTTGACAGATAATATGAAGGATGTTTCCAGTGTAGGATGTTTCCACTCATCTCATACAGATGTTGGCCATCGCTTCCACAGCTGTGCCATCAACTATTGTTAATATTTGTTACTGGACACCTGACGAGTTAACCCAGACCATTTTTATTTTTCAAAACCCAAAATGTATATTTATGTCTGTGAAAATTAAAATATGTTGAATTATATCTGGTGCCAATTTCCATCTTTGGCCACTTGATAGATCAGCTCAGATCAACTACAGACAAAAAGAGGAAAAACAGAATGTAGTGCACAACAATGACTAGGATAGTAACAAAGGAATTAGAAATATCTAAAACCAAAAGTTATTCAGTCAACCAAAATGAGATGTTAATGTTCTTGGATATTGAGCTTTGTACATTTCTTCTTTTAATTAATTTTAAGTTGCTGTTTGACTCAATAGTTCACATCTGGTCAGCAGTCTGTTTTGCTTAAAACCAGTTGAAATTCACACAATAGAAATTAAATAAGAAATAAAAGACAACCTATTGGAGCTAAACACTTAACTCTTCTAAGACAGACAGAGTATTTCAAAAAGTTGGATGGGGCAGAAAGAGGAAAAAATAAAACAATATTGACTACACCGATACACAGAACCTAAAACTTCATATTAAATTAAATAAGCATCCAAGAAAGTTTAGTCTCCAGCTGTAAACAGGTGAGGTGTTTACCACTACGTTTCTCTTGCTTACGAAGAGAATGTCTAAAACATGTCTAACATTAAACTGAGGTTCTCCATGTGAAATTGTTCCTCCTCCGCTGCTCACGGAGGTATTTCCCTGGGGCCTTATTCATCCTTTTTTAAATTTCAGATGTCTCTCTGAGGTAAACCTTCCTTTGTAAGCATGACATGGAATCAGTAATCCTGGTTTTTATAACCCCCTGGTTGGATCACTGCAGCTCGCTTTAACCAGGAATTAGACGGGGCACTTTTTCAGTCTTATAATAGTGGAGCAGGATTTTTAACAGGCACAAGGAAACAAGAGCACATCACTCCAGTTTTGGTCTCAATGCATTTGCTTTCTATTTATTCTAATGCAGCGGGTGTTTTATTTCTGTTCTGTGTTTTATCCCAATGATTTCACTTCACTTCTTCCAGTGATTTCACTTCTCACGTCACATGTCATAAAGGTCCTGAAGAGATTGATTCTGGCCTCATCATGACACCCTGGTGAAACCTCATCTTGATCCCCTTCAGTTTTCAATCAGCCTTGAGTGGATATATATGATGTAGTCTGCTGAGTGAGAAGTGGCTGAGTCGAGGAGTCAGCATGTCTCCTGTGTTGATGACTATTTGTCTGATTGGGGATCACTCAGATGTGGCCTTGAGTACAACCGATATAAATATGTCAAGCCTCTGTTACATTGCCTCTTGCAGCTATGTCATTGTCTTTTGCAGAAATTTAAACTGCAACATTTTACCACTTCATGGGAAACAATTGCTCATTTTGTATTTGATGGCAGTTTGTATTGTATGTTTGTATTAAACATATAAAATAAAATGGAACAGGGGGATGTTCCACTCAGAAATTGAGGTTTTTGAATGGTATGCTGTATGGACCCACTCCTCTTTATTTTGCAGGACGTGGTGTCCATGGTTTCCAAAAATAATTTAAAAACTGGATTAATCTGAGCACAGAACAGTTTTCCACTTTGCCTCTTTTAAAATGAGCTTTAGAGCAATAGAGAAGACAGAAAATTGGATCAAACTTATTCTTCTATGCATGTTAGAGCCTTAATTTGCATTTTCAAACTTTGTTTACAGGGAGTGATGACAAGACGTTTTCCTGAACATGATTATATGCTAGATGGTGGGACTTTTACAATTTTACATTGAGGATCATTATTATTAAATCCTGCCACATATTTTAGATGCAGCTTGCCACAGACTGGTGAACCTCTGCCTTTATTTACATATTAGAGGCTCTGCCTCTCTGAAATGCTTCTTCCATAGTAGTCATTTTACTGACAAATTGCCAATTAATCAGATTGGCTGTCAAAGATACATTTAACATAGCAACCTTTTTTCTTCTGGAATTAGGGATGTGCAATAACAACTGAGCTGGCCGGTTAACCTGCCCCTGAGCCCAGCGCTGCATCCTTGTATTTAGAATAAATTCAGCTTAACAGAAGAGATTCTCCCTGTTTTTGTTGTCAAGCTTCCAATAAAAAAAAACACTTCAAACCGGAACACTTCCTGATCTTCAGTGCGTGACTGCAGTGTGTGTGTATTTTAATGGGTGAATGAGAAACACACTGTACACTATAAAATTATAGTGATAAAATTATAAAATTATTATAAAATTATAAAATTAAACCAAGAATTTTCTTGGTTTAACAAACAGAACCCAAGCAGATCCCTGAGGTCATGTGATCAGGCTTCGGTAACTGTGCAGCACACCCAGTTAAAAGAAAACCAAAGGGTGACCAAGTTATTTCAGCAGTGGCTCCTGCCGGAATTCCTTATCTTTTGATAAGCAGCTAAAAACAAATGTTTCAAAACTTGCTTTTTGTATAAACTTTTATTATGATATTTTTCCATGTTTGTTCTGTTTTATTGTGAAACACTTTGTGATTTCTATCTTCAAAATGCTGGATGAGTAAAAGTTTAAAAGGCTGCACAAGCAATTATAGTCTACAAACACTAGGAGGCAGCAGTCTACTTGTAGACTTCAAATCATCTTTACATTTTGTTAATTGGTAATTTAACTATGTGTAAAAGAAAAAAAACCTAAAATTTTAATTAAACTGTTACAAAAAAACCCCAAACTTTTCAATTTAAGCCTTAGTGGGCTATATAATTTATTCATTTTATAGTTTCTTGTGATGTATCATCAGGAGTACAAAGGAGAAAAAACAGTTATCCTCCAAATGCTTACTTTAGAAGTTAAAATTGCACAATAAAGACTATTGTGCTGTTCTTTGGCTTCCAAAGCTATGGTAAGTAAGAAGAGATGCAAACTACGTGGGACCTCCTATTCGCCGTGACGCAACCCGGAGTCCTGTCCGAAGCGCGGCTTCAGATCCAACTGGCACCAAAGCTTTGAGTCCTCCGGCTTCCACCGTTTAACCCCCCTGCACTGTGACTGCTGTCCCGTTTTGTCGACCCTCCTGAAACTTTTTCCAAGTGGTCTTAAAGATTCCATCCAGTCAGTCGGAGCATCTAGGGATGACTGAAATAAGTTGGGTGATCCAGAAATCTCGGCGGTTCTGACGGTGCTGTTTGGAGAGGCGCAGTCCTCCAGAGACAATATGATGTCTGCTTTAGAGACCGGGGTGTACCAGCCCGCACAGCTGCTCAGCTGGGTTTACATGTCTTTACAAGACACGCCAAGCAGCACCTTTGATGGCTTCAAAATCGAGTCGGACACTTCTCAAGATGTGAGCAAGCGCAGCGCAGCGGATCTGAGCTCCAACTATCTCAACAACTTCTTCCATCTGAACAGTGAGGTAGAATGAATGAGATGTTGCGCTATCACAACACTTTGCATGACACGTTTACGATTTACTGGATTAAACTTTATTTATTTTTTTAAACCGTATCCTACCGAAAATAGTTTTTATAGATTTTATAAGAGACTCTCATTTTTCTTTCTTGGCTATTTTTTGCTGTCCGTACAGTAAACATCACCTGCACGCCTTCATTCGGGTTGCAGTGTGGTGAGTGGGCAGTTTGTGAATATGTTTTTTGTATCCTGGTATAGTGCCTGAGTGTGTTCAGACTGTTCTGGTGTCAGTGAGCAGCTGGAGGAGGAACGGCAGGTTGAGAAAGACCTCTCACAAGGTTTTTAAAAATGCTACAGCTCACCCTGCCTGGCCTCTGCATGGTCAGAGGAGTATGCAGCTCATAGGCTACTCATTGGAACTTGGAGTGTAACTTTATTCAGTACTCACTCACTGAAGAAAAAAATAAGAAAAAGAACAAAATTAAAACTTGGTACATTCCAGTTTGAAACACTTTAAAATACTTAAAAATAAGATGATTAAAACGGTCTATCCTGATTTTTCACTTTGAATATTCAGGCAAGGGTAGACAGAAGTCTGTGATAACAGAGTGAACTGACAATTCATTCTCTGTGATGCCTTCAGAATAGGCCGTGTCTGCAGCCTGGTCTTCACGTTTTCTGCACAGTGCCATAAGCACCCGTCTCCTCCAGAAGCACAATGATACTGATTATGCCTTTGCCAGTGGGACCAGTTGTAGGAATGCATGACAAAGGCATTTTGTTCTAATGAGGAAATGGACACCATTGGTTCACACAGTAAACATGGCCGAGACTGCACATCTGCAGAAATCAAATAAAGCTGGCTTTACTGTCAGAGCAACAAGCAGGAGAATCAATCAGGGGGATGGACTGACGAGTCATGTGAGCTCTTCTGCCATTGTGGAGTTGCAACAATAACTTTCTGTTATTTGTAAAATGAGAGGTGCTTTTGTTCAGAATTGAACATAACATAAGACTAATGGGTTCATAGAAGTGAAAATAATTGTTTTGAAGCCCAATTTTAAATCTGATTATTCCAGTACCAATCATTTTTTCCTCTTTATTTATGTTTGTCTCCAACAGACCTTGAATAACAATTTCTACAAAAGATCCTCACCATACGGGTCCCTCAACAACATTGTGGATGGCCTGAGCTCTCTGGCGGACCATTTCTCAGACCTCTCCCTTTCCCCGGAGACCCGCAAACCAAGCAAGAGGCCGCCGCCCAACTACCTGTGCCACCTTTGCTTCAACAAAGGACACTACATCAAAGATTGCCCTCAGGTGAGCCTGTCAGTGATGCTGCAGCTCAGTCAGAGGCAGATCTATGACAGCCTAAACGGAAACAGCTGTGTCGTGTGTGGGCTGTTTGTTAAATGCTTGAAAGATATTCTCAGAACATATGAAGTGCTGTACGTCAAAGAGAAATAGATCAAGACAATATGGTGGCGTATTTTGATGGCATTTAGAAAAGAAACTGAGCCTAAATCCACATGCTTCCTCACACCTGTAGGCAACCCACTCCTGGATTTTGAATTTAAACCATCAATTCGGATGTTAGAATATGATGTTTGCATTACTTTTTCAGCGTGAAATAGATTCCTCAGCACATATTTGAATTAGATGTACCACGGCAGGCTGGTAATGAGCAGCAGATGCCAGACTGGATCTTGGAGCTGGCCTTAATGAAAGATGATAGGTTTCTGTGTGGTGCTGGGCACGACCTTTCCTCCAAACATGAAAGAAATATTACCAGTGCTTTATGTGCAGCTGTGGTTCCTCAATGATTCCCATCATTGACTGACAGTTGTTAAATGTAATGGAAATAATTAAATGGTTGGTATATGTGATCTGTCCAAGAAGCAAAAAGTAGAAATTCGAGAAGCTGTGTTTCTTTTTTTCCATCCACCTGTCTTGTCCAGCATTGTAGCAAACAGAATGATTATCTGGCAGCTATTTACTTTGTCAAGTAGCACTTTATATATATAAAGTCCTTCTTGTAAGTATGAAATATTTTCATTTTAAATCTACACCTTATTGCTGGACAGGAGCGGAGGGGACAGAAAGAGAAAAAAAAAGAACAGAGAAGAGAGAGAAAGGGAAACGAAAAAGAGAGAGAGAGAGAGAGAAAAAAGACAATACAGTATTCAATGCAATCCAACCAGACCAGCAACAACACAATACGCAAATACAGACACATGACGGAGAATTTCCCATGATCTCTGCAGGGATGCAAAAGATAGATAGTCAAATAAACAATGATGAAGATGATAAAAATAATAATAACAATCATAACACGCAAAGAAAAGTAGCTGGGAGTATCTATTGATTGACTCTGCTAAATGACAAATGACGTTAAAGGAAGACTGGACATGCAGAGTGATCATGCATAGTAATCGTGCAGAGTGATCATGCATAGTGATGATGCAGATGCCACCACGCCTGCTCAATGGTCAGCGGCAGGGCAGCGGCCCCTGAGCTCCAGGCGATCAGCAGCGAACCTGGACCATGGAATTCAAGAAGCGGTCAAACCTGGTCAGTGATATGATGATGTTTGCAGAGTTAAATACCTTTCTGTTTTTGTGACTCCTAAATGTGAAAGGTCCAACATTGTCTGATGATTTCATAGATTACATTGATATGTGATTACACTCTTTTCAGTCTTACACCATATAGTACGGGTTAAAAAAAGAAGTTCAAGTTAAACGAGTAGGTGTGGTTGAAAGAAAATGATTTTACATCTGTACTGTAAATATGTAGCGAGAATGGCAGGCAGCCATTAGCCTGTAGCAGCCTTAAAACACACAATATAAGTCATAAGAAGAGGAAAATAAAGATAAGTTGTATAAAAGGCAACTCAGAAAACATAAAAAAGTTGTGTAACTGACTGTACTGTAAATGTGTGGCAGAAAGTGCCTTCTTGTTATTGTTGCTTTTACAATTTTTGTGAGGGTTAAACTAACTTTAGAGTTGCTTTAGAGTTGCTTTTACAAGCATTTTGTAACTTTTAAACAGAGCCAGGCGAGCTGTGCACTCTCTTTCCAGCCTTTATGCCAAGTTAGTTAGCAATCTGCTGGCTCCAGCTAGCCAGCATATTTGTTATATGAGAGTAATATTAAACTTTTGATCCGATTCATGGCAGGCAGCAAAAAGCAAACCTTTCCCTTTCTCTTAAAAACAATGAGCAGAAATGTATATTCTAAAAAACTTAAATCACTGTTTAATTGCTCCCTCCTTTTCCCTGAAAGCTCATCGCCTCACTCACTGACAGCAAAGAAAATTGGTGCAGTTCAGTGTAGAACCCAGGCCTAGTAGAAATGTAAGGAATGTGGAAAATATATTCTCCAGTGACCTTATAGTTCTAAACACTTTCACATCTGTGCACACCTGACGGTTTTTGTGAAAAAAGGTGTGACTTTAAGTTTTATGAGTTTGAAAAATGCAGTGTCCTGTGTGATGTCAGTTCAAATAAAAACAACCTGAACAGCCAACAGGTACATATAAACCAAAACACACACAGTCCTATTTTGGTCCTTTCCATACTTAAAAAACTGTAACAACTTAAAAAATGTGGCCTCTCTGGTGTCAGTGTGCTTTGAACTTTGTACATCACTGGTTTCCACTAGAGTTCCAGTTGACAAGAAACAAAGATTCTCAAAGATGAGATGGGAAGCATTACATGAAAGGGTGCAGGGCCTTTAACAACTTTTTTCTTGGAGAAATGTGGTCCCATGTGTACTTTAAAACTTTTTACAAGACCGAAGTGGTAAAACAAACAAAAAAACAACAACAACAAAAAAGCAATTAAAAAAATTGTGCGCCCGACTGAAAGACATATGTTTTGCCTATGCTGTCCTCATGCAGATGCATGCGTGTCAGCTCTAATCACTGTACTGTATATAGGAGACTTGGCTTTCCTCTCTCCAGGAGGATGTTAAGACTTTACACAATGATTCGTCTTTGCAGCCACACCCTTTAAAACATACAAAATCTGGAATCCATTTCTGTGCCTGGCTCTCTGCTGCTCTTGCTATGCTTTCGAAAGATGATGTCAGATTTGATCATGTGTTGTTAATATTTCAGACCCAACGTGGTGATTATGGAGCTGTCGTCATGACAAAAGGTCTCTTCAGTTGAACGTTTTTCTGAAGCTGCAACTAATGAACAATCAGCTTTTTGTTCTTATTGGCTGGAATCTGAAGCATTTTTAGCTTGAGACAGCATACATTCATCATGTGGTTGCTCTTTTGATGTTTTACTAGATGTTGGGTTCCAAAAACCTCTTCAAGTCCAGCTTGCTGGCAAAAAAAAAAAAAAGCAGAAAGTCTTCTTCCCTTGATAACAATGTGATTTCTAAGATTCTTTCAACCAAATAACCATATGTGACCATCTTTACTTAGGGTCAAGGCATTTTAATGACCCCTTGCCAATTAAGTTGCTGAACCTGGTTACTGTAAAGAGCAAACACAGGCAGCAGAGTGCTGACAGTAAATGGGTGTATGGATGGGAAGGGCTTGGAATAAATAAGGAGAGCATTGTTTCTGTGGAGAGGCTGTGCAAGCAAAGGTCAGGAAGTCAGGCTGCATTGTTCGCACAGCTCCTCTTGGCTGGAGTCATCTCCGTCTCTCTGCCAGTGTGGAAAAGTCACTGTCAGACTCGCATTCAAAAACCCGGAGAATCAGCTGCTCAGAGACGACAGCCTCCACGCTGTGCTTTTAGAAACGGCGGGCTGCATGGGAAGTGGGTGTATGTCTTTACAGTTACACTTGACCGGATGATTGAATGGAGGGGAAAATCCTGTTTTGATAGTCACATTTGGACATGACAACTTTTGATCTTGTCAAGTCATTAAAGAATTCCGTGATTTATATTTAGCACTAAAGATTAAACAAATATATTTTTAGTTCTGAGTTGCTCCAAGGTTAATAGTGTTGGTTATAATGACATCCCGTGAGTTAAAAATGGGAGTGGCAACCTCATCCTTTCCTTCCACACATGCAGGAAAACTATGGAAGGAAAAGGCTCTCTCTCTTCATTTAACCATTTGACATTCAACAGTAAAAGGGTAATGCTAAAAAAAAGTAAAAAGGAATATGGTCTGTCTCTGGAGGATGAATGGTTTGTTTGAAAAGCTGAAACACAGTGGAGAGTATATCGAGATTTTCAGATATTTCGAGTTTTTGTCATCCAAGATATACAATAAGAGAATATCGTTTATATTAAGTGACCTTTTTTTGAGTTAAAAATATCTCTTTTTTAGCATTTTGCACAATTGTATCCTGTTATGGTTATTGCAAAGTAATTTTTATTATTCTAATACACATGTACTTCAACTTAAGTCAAATATTTTAATGCATATGTGCTTCTGAATTTAAATAAAAGTGCATTTAGTACTCAAGGCAGTAAATTTGAACCGTATCTTTGTTTACTTGACCCAAAAAATTTATATTGAGATATAGATATCGTATATTGTGATTAAGGAAAAAAGTTATTGAGATATGAAAATCGGTTCATATCGCCCAGCCCTACCTCCAAGCCGTCACCACTAAAGGTGCATGTACTGCCTATAAAAGAAGGATATTGCATCAGGCTCTGCATAAGTTGAATCTAGAGTCTTTTTAAAATCCAGTAGGTGGCAACATCTGTGATTGCTCTGATGAGTCCGATTGGTTTGAGGAGGGAAGCTGATGCGGAAGTGGCTCCAAGTGCAAAGAGCAATGTTTTGGGCTGGACACTGCACCTCCATTCAGGTGGAACAATGTAGTTCATAGCAGAGCTTGGAAGTAGCCAATCCCACAATCCCATGCAAGACTGGACTGATTACCATTGCTTTGGTCCTTTTGTTTTTGCTGTTGATAACTGTCTTATCTGCTCACAATGTGCTGTCTGTTGCTTTTGGCTGAAACATCTGCTGAGGACAAGCAAGATAGAGGAAACCCTGGAATGTGGGGCAGATAGACTCCCTTTGATAACGCAGCGTCTGTCATCTGCTCAAAGCTAATGAACTTATAGGAAAAATGCTGCAGAGCTCAGTCTTCATGTGGCTGCATGTTTTCATGATGACATCGTTTTCCTGGAGGATTTGAAAATTTTACATCCCAGTGTTTCCAGTTTTGTGGACAGATTAGGCAAAGAAAAGAAAAGGTTTGCCTGTTCTATCAACTATATTTGAATAAAAGTTTAGATTTTTTTTCTTTTTACCAGGGTAGCTACAAATCTACCTACTTTCCATACCTTGTGTTTCCTGCTGAAGTTGGGGATATTTTGTTTCTCGCCTGCCAGCCCACCTGTCCCTGCCATTCACTTTTTGTGAAACATAATACCCGTTTACAGCTGTATATGTCATCGTTAGAGGAGCTTAGTCAGACTCTGGACTGAGTAGAGTTCGTATTGGCAGCTTATCCTTCCCCCTTAATAAAAGCAGTTGTGTGAGAAACTCTCCATGGGAACCATTCTGCGTGTTTAAAGGCTTTGCATGCTCTCAACAGTGAGTGCGATGCATTGAAAATCTGGATAGTCATATTAAGCAATCATCTGTCCTTTGGCCTTCTTATGTTTGCATCTAATCACATCTATTTTGGATTAATCATGTAAGGATTTCAGCTGTAGGAAAAGCTTTGTGCTCTATATAAAGCAGTTATTTCACATATTGATGCTTTTATGAGATCTTTTTCTTTTTTAAAGATAAAGCACCAGACATGATTAAACTTTAGCTACACAACGTCTCACAGATTTAGCTTATCACTGTGATGAGTCCGGTAGAAAAGCTTTGACTATATTTAAACCTGTGTAGAGACAGAACTGCTGACTTCAGCACATAAAGAGTAGCCGTGTAGGGACAAGACAATGGCATGCCAGAATAACTGCTTTCTTTTCCAGTTTCACTCGCTTGACTATGAATTAGTTCTCAAACTAAAAATTTGATTTTTAGCAGAAAGCAGTCAGTGAAAGAGGACGGTTCAGGAATTCATATTCATTCATGAATTTTATGGAAGCTTTCATTTGCTGTTAAACTGAAAAAGTTACATTTCCCATTTTGGTTCACTGGAACTGTGAATAGTTTAGAATCCAGAAATATGAATGTGCTGCATTTTTATTAATAATATTTCATCACATTTGTTTCAAATACTAAAATCTGTCAGGATGCTCACTGACAAAGAATCTATTTCCAGCTGTTGTCTTCTAACAGTTATGTTTGTGTGATAATTGCTCATTTGACACTGATATATAATTTTTAAAAAAACAGGAAATGTTTACATTATCAGTGAAAATGACCAGTGACTTTGACATTTTTACTGCATAAAGAACCAGCGAAGATGATCTGTTGTTCTGGAAATTAACTCTTCTGTTGCAGAAACAATTGCCTCTAGAGATAATCAGCTTCACAAAATGATAAAAACTTCACTCACTTAGACAGGATTAAGAGTCTTTAAAGCAGAAGTGATATACTGTGGTGGTTTTCAGTCCTGGCATTAATGTGTTGTTTTGATTTGGTAACAGCTGGTGGGGGTCTGATACAAATTAAACCCAGTGTGGGAGAGTGAGTGGGGTTTTGTTAGTGAGTAATTGACCACATGGTATCCAGTGGGCTGGTGTTCACCAGGTTGAATGTCTCATGGGGGTATAAGAGTTAAGGGGGAGGAAAGGAGGGGGGGTTGGCGTTGGCCATTGTTTATCCTGATGGTTTCCAGATGATGGCAGCCACCTCCTGGGTTTCTCTCACCAGGATATAAGGATCTTGGCTTATCTACAGCGGCTCGGAGGCGGATTTAAAGTGCACTGTATAAGTTATGGCTGATGTGTGAGATATGCTGTAATAAACATAAGAAATTAATTAGTCCCACAACAGTTCCTTGGTTTTAGTTTCAGGCAGCGGAAATGTTTTTATCAAAGATATGCTAGGAGAAATGTATGGTACCTTTTTAGTTCTGTGACAGCGATAATTGAATTAAATGTAAACTGTACTCAAATCAGCATGCACATGACCCATAACATCCATATTCTTGGTATGCAGATGGAATAACTCACTTTCTTAGCCACTATCTGATGAACTGATGGGAATGGCATTCTTGGTCTCTGCATTCTGGTCATTTTTCTTCATCATCACCACTTGTAGCTGGTATCTTTCTCTTTTTAAAAAGTAAAAGAAAAAGGGCCGGGTGGCAAAGTCAGAAAGTGATTCCAGCATTTATATAATGTACATTGGACTTTACCTTCTTTCTTTGCAGATACTATAAATATCTATATTTTTTTCTTATCTACATTTCAGTTGTACAACGCCAATTCTAAAATAGTTTGAATCCTGTGCAAAATTTTGATGAAAACAGAAATAATTTGCAAATCTCATAAACCCTTATTTCATTACCAGCAGAATAACTAACTGATTTACTGATTTGACCATTTAATGGAAAATATTAGATCATTATGAATTTGATGGTAGCAACACATTTAAAAAAAAAAGTTGAATCAGGGATGCTTGCTATTCTGCATCATCCTCTCTTCTTTAAAAAGCTGTATGTAAATATCTGGGATGATAGGAGACCGGTTTCTGGACTTTATGGGAGGAATGTTTATCCATTGTGTCTGATGTGGTAGTCTAGCTGTTTAGTGCTCCTGGGCTCTCATTGCCAGATTTTCCATTTCATGATGTGCCAAATGTTTTCTGTCAGGGAAAAGTTTGGATTGCAGGCAGCCCAGTTCAGCACCCCCGGACCCTTCTCCTGCAAAGCGATGCTTTTGTGATGGATGCAGTATGTGTCTTGCTGAAATATGCACTGTACTGCTGCGGTATTTCTTCTTCACTTTCCTAAGCTTTCTGATTATGTGGCCTGATGTTTGGGTTTTCATTGAAACATAATACAGAACTTGTGCATACTAGTGATATGATTGATACTGATGTATCGATACCACCGATACCAGCTTTCTATGTTCTAGTATCGATATTCATGTCAGAAAATTGATATTTACCAGCATTTTGTCTAAATTACATCCATACAGCCATTGCCATTTGATGAGTCTGTTGGTAAATTGAGCATTTTAGTATACAGTATGTTACAAACATGTGTGACTATTGTGCAATTTTTGCTTATTCTTAATGTGTTTTGCCGGTAATGTCATTAAAAATGTAACTAAGTTTCTTTCCCCTTAGTATTTGCTGTTTTGAAAGCAGTTTTCCAAACACATTAAGCTTTTGTGCCGAGTATCAGTATCGGATCGGTGTCGCTGATACTGGCTTGAATTTCACTTGGTATCGTATTTGCTCTGTATTTTCTTCTTATGTGAGTGAAAAACAAGGTTATCCACTGGAATGTTTAGAACCAGTGTTATACTAAGGCCAGTTCGAAATCCATTCCACCTTCAACTCTGTTGAAGCCCCGTCCACACGGGAAAGGAACAAAAAAAGATTTTTGTTGTTTATATTCTCGATAAACTTATGTTCCTAAAAGCAACATCTGCTGCAGTCTGGGGGGGTCGTCCGGCTGTTCGCCCGTTTGAAATGGAGTGAAAATACTGCCCACTCAGCTCAGCCGCTTGGAAGGGTGGAGCTGGAAGGGGAATGGATCTCGATGAGGACACTGGCCTGGATACCACACCGGTCTATCACACTCCCATACACACATTTCCCATCTTACTGTACATAGTAATACAGAATCTAATTGAACCATGATGTGTCTGAAGATTCCAACTCTTAGTTCAAGTGTTTGGCAAACGGGTTGGACTTTGGCTGAAAAAGTAGGAAAATCATAGGATAATCATAAAATGCTTAATGGAAATTATGAAAAGTATCAGCTTTTCATTTTATACATGTCTTCAGCACCATTGCAGCTGTTTTCATTAATCATGAAAATAAAATATGAATTCCAAAGATCAAAGGAAACCTTGTGTGTATGATATTACAATAGTCTGTCAGGTAGATGACTTGATGGTTAAGTTTCTCAACTAAATCTCTCATGCTTTCCATAAGAATGTCTGTTAACTGCGAGGTATGATTTTTATCTGTGGCCTGTCATTGTGACATCTGAGATGAGACGAGTGGAAACTGGAGTGCATCGTGCCCCTTGATGCCCTATCTGCTCCAGGCTTTTGGCAGAGTTTGTTTAGCTTGCTCTGAGCAGTGAAAGCTGTTTCCGCCTTCAGGAAGATGATGATCTGTCTGTGCTCCCTGTCGGCGCCTGAAAAAAGTGCCGGCTGCCATCAGAGGTGACCTCCTGCAGTGCCTCATGGTGGCTGATGGATGCCATTGCTTGACAGAGCCTCACAGCAGCCTGAACAACTGGAATCGCACACGTTTAGTCGAAGATGTTTTCCTGTTGCTGCAGATTCAATCTTTATTCTAACTTGTCCTACTTTACAGCCAATGTATTTCTCATTTAAAAACATTCATGCTGGAACTTTTTTTTTTCCAGGATGAGTTCAGGATTTTGTCATGTTAAAGAAGTGCAGAGTTCATCTGGGTTTTATTTCCTCCCTGCTCAGATCCTGTATGTTCTGATTGGTGACTTGAAGGGAGCTGGGCGGGATGACTGAGAGCCTGAGGTATTTGTCCTACAGCAGTGTGGCCTCTTCCATTGGTTGCCCCACAGGCTGAGGCCTCCTTCATGGTCCCCTGGGAACACAGCTGGAGGGAGGGAGTTCATTCCTAATGGGAAAGCTGAAACTCCTTTTTCTCTGCCCAACAAATAAATCAAACCTAACAGTATATAACAACGTCTTTGGAATACGTTTCAGATTCTACACCATCCCTCTGTACCTAATTCAGATTATAAGAAAGAGGTGAGCTATACATTTAACTATAAGGTGCACTCAGCAGCATAAAACTTAATCAGTCATCAAAGCAAACTAACTCAACTTGTACTGAAAAACCATAAATAATCATTTCATTCTGGAGACAAAACCTGACACTCTTGACCACCAACAGGGCTGTTATCGTGTCCTGTTGCAATCACACAGAGCTTTGAATTGGCCTCCATCCAAAGAAACCAAACAGGTCCTTCAGTCTCCTCTTAAAAGTGGCGAAAGGCAAAAGCCAAAATGTTTGCAAAGCTGTTCAGGCTTACATGTCACAGTTGGGGTACACATGAGCTCAGCAAACCAGAAACTGAGTGCTTTAAACTCCTTTCCAGGCTCGACCCAAAGGCGAAGGCCTGACCCCGTATCAAGGAAAGAAGAGGTGCTTCGGTGAATACAAGTGCCCCAAATGCAAGAGGAAGTGGATGAGCGGGAACTCCTGGGCCAACATGGGACAAGAATGTATCAAATGCCACATCAACGTATACCCTCATAAGCAGGTAACGCTACATCTGAAGGTCGGGGATCAGGAAACAGCTTGATATCCTGTTCATATGCTGAGTGTTAAATGGTTCCCTCTCACTGCTTTAAGCTGACCTGTGCAGCGTAACACTCGCAGGAAAACACTGCTTTACTGCGCTTAACATGGCAGTAAAGCAATGCATGCTTTGTGGCTACATGCTGCGACTGTGTATTTCCCTGTAGCTTGACCCTTGAGGCCAAAAGCTACTTTAAGTTTGTGTAACTGGAACAGGCGTGCCTGCTGTTTTTTTTCCCCCTCTCTAAAAAACCTTTTGCAGGAAAGCAACTCAAACAGTTAGGGTATAAATATAAATCTGTTCAAAAAGAATAAAATGATCAGAGTCCACTCTTCGAGATTAAAGGAGCTATACCTGATATTATTTAATCTTTTTTTTAAAAATTGTTTCTACACTGTATATTATGTGGTAAAATAGGGAAGTTGGACTTACCCCTTTTAAGTCCATAAAAATAAATGACTCATTGATGGCACATATGTACGATTTTAGGCTATTTTAGTTAGCCATGGCGGCTAATTATTAGCTTTGGTGTGACTCTCTCTTTCTCTGCCAGTGGGGCTAAATTCCGTAACTTCCAGATTCCCTAGGGGAACGCTCTTACTGGCTGATGGAAATCCAGAAGTTACGGAAGTTAACCCCATTGGCAGAGAAAAAGCATCATGCCAAAGCTAAAAATGATCCGCTTTCGCTAATTAAAATGGCCTGGACTCATTTTTATGGGCTTCCCCTGTTTACCACATAATATACTGTGTAGAAACCTTTTTTTTTTTTAGAAAGATTAAAATAATATCAGGTATAGCTCCTTTAATGTTTAAAATCATCCATACATTTAGACATCATCTGGTCACCAAAACGATCCTTTCCATCTGGATTTCTTTTTCTTTTTAATCCCTGGGTCTATTACAACAGGGAACTAACATGGCAGAATGGTCTCATTTAAGCACCACTAATGAACTTTGGTAGATTTCATGCTTGTGTTGTTCTCTCAAATGTAAGTCTTTTTGGATAGAAGCGTCTGCTAAATGACAGTAGTAGTAGTACAGTAGTAGTAGATTTTCACATCCTGATGAAGACTAACTCAGCATCAGGTGCATCTGTCTGGCATCCTATTTCTTCTCAGAGCTCTCAAGCGAGTTAAAGTCAGTCAGATGTTATCGTGGCATCAAAATGAGTCAAAAGCAGAGTTTTAAGGTTGCAGAAAGGGTTGGTGTTGCTTTAACTTTGCTCGCTGAAATGATTTGAATTATTTTGAAATTTGTGCAGCCCTCTTTGATACAATTCTGATGGAAAACACAAATATGAAACTAAAATGAACCCTTAGATACAACTGCAATGAGCATGAACTCTGACGCTTTGGAATGACTGTTTTTTTGTTCCAGAGACCTCTGGAGAAACCAGATGGGCTGGATGTGTCAGACCAGAGCAAGGAGCATCCACAGCACTTGTGTGAAAAATGTAAAGTCCTCGGTTACTACTGCCGTCGCGTGCAGTAACATACTCTGGCTCACATTAAATACTCCCTGGTATTTTTATCAAAAAGGGACAGCAATGTTTAATTTTCTAGAAAGACCACAAGTTCTTGTACTGTGATGCATCTAATTCTCACAATTTATCCTCCCTGACACTGTGACTCTGGGTGTGAGAGTCTCCTTTTGTTGAATAGCCTCTATAATATCTCTTAGTGGAGATGAGTGTTTGCTGTGCTCTTCTAAGTTCCTCAGTTTTCTGTTTGATTTATTTGAAGTTTAAACTGTGACCCTGAATCTTGCCAACTGTGAATGAAGAAACGTTGGCTCCTTATCCATTTTCACTCTGTTTTGGAATTAAAGTTTTCAGAACAAGATTTTCTTTTTCTTGTTTGTACATTTTTAGAAGTAACTTATGTTTTTTTCTGTATGAAATATGCAAATCTGTACTACGGAGGAATGATGCATTTTGATGCCATTTTGTTTTCTTGGGTATTACACTTTGAAAAGGATTATATAAGTCAACTTATATTTTATCTTTATAATGATAAAGTTTTAAGATGTGATAGAAATATTTACTAACAAAGGTAATCACAGCAGCCATATCTTGGCACTAAGTGCTAAAAAGGTTCACCAGAGTGCTGTTTATTTTTTCTAAATATCATTTGTATTATGAAATCAAATTTTAAAAATTTCAAAGAGGAGTGAAGGGAAAGTGGAAAGTGGTGTTTCTTGTTTTGGGGATGTCTTTTGTAGAATTTGTGATCGTAAATACATATTGAGGTAACTGCATAACCCTTTGATCCGATAAAAATGTCTTGAAACTCCATTTAATGTGCCTCAATTTGAGTATTATTGTATTAAAATGCATTTAAAACATGTTCTGTGTGTTTCTTATTTGTTTCAACAACGTAATTCTACATGAGCCCGCCCCCCCTCCTTTCTCCTTTGTATATGTGGGAGTTTGGACAGTCTGCTCAGTCTTGGCTGGCAGATGATACTTTTTCTACCAATCCAGATGTTACAGTTTTTGGTCTTGCAATACTGTCAAAAACTGGGAATTGTTTATGAAAAAAAGGAAACAGAAGGTTTGACTTTAACACTCACTTCTTATGACCTCACAGCCTCATCATGTAACAGGTAAGCTGAGTCAAAACACATTAAGTCAATAAAATTCAAAGCGATTTCTCTCTGTCTTGGACATGATAAACTTTTGCTTCTCAGACAAATGTTTGATGAATAATCTACTAAAGAGGATCATTGATAAGGAAAAGTAAAGGATGACAACACAGATCTAGTTCCCCTGCTGGCAGTAAACTTTTATCCCTAATAAATCCACACACACATCTTTGACTCACAGCTTTAATTCTCCAGTTCTTGAGGTGCATAATCCTAATCTGGACTTGCATACTGATAGGATTCATAAAACAGACTGGCAAGGACAAGCTGACATGAAAACAATACGTCATAGCACAGCTGTAGCCCAGCAGGTACCATAGTTGTCTTCTGATGCCAAAGACTTGCTGCTTCAGTCACAAACTTCCCATCCTATCCTTGGGCAAGTATCCTGAAGTTCACAGTAACAATCCAAGTGTGTACTCGGAAATACCTTGCTACTTTCCCCCCCCGAAAAATAAACAAATCTTTCCATTTAAACCCAATGAAACCACAAAGTTCCATTAAAATTGATCTTCCATAGGTTGACAGTTAACAGTGTTCACTGCTACCTAAAACAAAAATTGGAAAAAAACCCCACAGAACATGTGGTTCTGAGATGATGTATATTCTGCCCTGACTGAAGAATGAGCCTCTTTCACTCCAACTCCTCCGTTAGCAGGAGATGAGACCGACGCTGCCCCCACCGCTCGCATGGGATTCTACTTGAGCTCTCCACAGTCTGTGATAGTGATCGTCTTGGAGGTTCGCCCAGACCGTGAGCCGTAGGACTCCACTTTCTTGACCACATCCATTCCTTCCATCACGCTGCCAAAGACAACATGCCTGCCATCCAGCCTAAATGAAGAAGAAGAGGTTTGTTTTAATACTGCTGCCTTGGACAGTGAGATGATCCATGCTGACTTGCTGCTTTATGCTGAGCAATGCTGCAGCTCCTGCAGGGATCCTGCTATTTTAGGCCGTCAAACAAATGTGGATATATATTTTTTGGTGCTCTGTCAGTAACGAGGGCGATGCCCCACTATAACAGCAGACACTAGCAACCTTTTAGGCAATCATCTGTAAATGGTCTGTGAAGACTCCCCGTTAAGTTGCCACATGTGCTGCTTTATTTCCAACAAAAATGGATTTTGAGACTGATATTAGATTAATTACTCTACCTTTTCATTTAATATGAAACTCACTAAAGTGAATTATTTTTGTTTGCGAGATCCAAACTATTCAAACTTATGCAAAAGATTGTGCATCATTGATTTGACTTAAGTACAAAACAAATAATTTCAAAAATTTGATAAATGTATCATATTGTACTGTTTCAATGTGAAAGTGTAAATGTCATCGTCAGATCATTTCTGATTATTCTACAAGTCCGCAGTTCTCCAGAAATCACACACGCAACTTTTAACAGCTATCAGTCTCAGACATTCCTTAAAACACACATACTAGTGAAGTGATTTTTTTTTTTTAATTAATGTTTGCCATTTCCTACCATTCTGTTTTGGTGGTGCAGATGAAGAACTGGGATCCGTTAGTGTTGGGTCCAGCATTGGCCATAGACAGGATACCTGAAGTGCAACAAAGTCAAGTGTGTTGAATAGAGCTGCGTTAAAATCTAAGACACAGATCTGTATAACAGATCATAATCCGACAACTTCCATTAAAACATCAGCATATCTCAATTTTATGTCGATGTAGGGAAAACACCATAGAACCACATAAGATTTAACAGTTATGAACAATTGAAAAATAGTGCCACCTTGTGGCAGCAAACAGGTACAACATACCAACCTTAAAAAGCGAGCATTAATTATGTAAATAAGGACAAGACACTGTATCCACTGTCCGCATGACTCAATATATTCAGACTGAGTTAATAGAAAACATCCTTTCTAATATTTATGCACCTTATCATAGCCGAGAGAAATTCAGCTTCAATGTACATGGACTAAACATCTGTAAACTCCTGGAAATGTTGAGCAGTAGTGGACACACTGTAACACCACGGCATTGTTGGTTTCTTACCAGCTCCAGTATGCTTGAGTTTGAAGTTCTCATCAGGAAACTTCCAGCCATATATGGACTTTCCTCCAGTTCCATTGTGGTTTGTAAAGTCTCCTCCCTGATGCCAAAAGACATCACCTTCACTACAGTAAACAACTCGGTGTACAAATGCACACAGCAGAGAAAAAACACAAGGCGACTAAAGCCTACCTGGCACATGAACTGAGGGATTACCCTGTGGAAAATGGATCCCTTGTAACCAAAGCCATGCTCGCCTGTGCACAACGCTCTGAAGTTTTCTATGGGGAGTAAAAGAAAGACAGAAGATTTTGTCCTTTTCGTTTGTTCTTCCGACTGAGAAGTTCACACAAAAGCCCGAGGGAAATTACATGACTCGTCATGTCATATATGCAATCAAACCAATTCTGGTATGGACCTAAATGTTGGGGAACAAAGTCATCATGCCTCATTTCACATATATTACAGTAATACTGCAGTTAACACTTGTTCAATCATCTGTACTTAGTATTTACATTTTGGATGGCAGCCAAGCAGATTTTGCATTCGCTCTGATATTAAGCATTTTCAAAATGAGATCATAAACAATTAGACAATTAATCTGAGAGGTACACTGGGATTAATAAATATATCCAATCTCAAATGTGACAATTTCCTAGTTTTGTAGATTAAAAATTCTCTAAATGATGATTATAGTAGCAGCTGTTAGTTATATCATCGTGTCAAATAGCAGAACTGATTATCTATATGGCCCTTCTATTACTGTTACGGTTATCTCAGATTACAGCTCCCTGATTAAACTTCGGGTTCAACCTTTAACCTTTTGGCGTTTGATAAAAGGAATAAAACCGTTCTTACCTGCAGTTTTTGGCACGACGTCTGCGTTGAGCTGCAAAACGAAAATTAAAAACACACAGGGGTCAAATGTGATGAACTTCTCGTGCGAAATGATAAAGCTAAATGTTTGCAAGCTGATAGACGGTGGATTTTTACTGAATACAACACAATTTGAAATAATGAATGAACACCTTGATAAAGTAAAAATAGAGTAAGTAATTTTTGTGATCTTCTCACCTGAAAGGTAACTCTGCCTAGCGGCTCGTTGTCTGCAGCAATGTCAAAGTAAACCATTGGGTTTTTATTTGCAGCAGCGGGGCCAGTGCTGTACAGGCGGGCAGCCGTAAAAGCCAGCGAACAGAATTTTATTCTGTTCGACAAAATCAACATTTTGAATGCCCCAAAGCGGCTAAATCAACTGGCTCAGGTCAGCAATGAACTAAAGTCAGGCTTACAGGAAGCAACGACAGTTTCCTTACAAAAGAAGCATGGTCAAGATCTCGCGGGATTGCACGAGATCTCTTTAGAAATATAACTTTATTTAAACAAAGTACACAAAAAGTTACGAAATATCTTGGGTTCTGCAACCATAACAATCCAAAAGCCTTATTTTGCCCTCAACCTAGCTAAATAAAACCACAAATGTCATATTTAGCAACGAAAGGATTTTTTTTTACAATTATATTATTATTATTATTATTATTATTATTATTAT
>JAVQJG010052004.1:0-14690 GCA_036024015.1 Craterocephalus amniculus | reverse complement strand
AGAGGATCAGACTCGCGTTTTTTTGTTGATGTGAAAGGAGCCAAATGCCGATTGATCGCGGGTTAACTCAGCTTTGAAAAACCTGCGTCGACGCGCTAATTTCAGTGTGAAAGTGGCTTAAGCTACAACAGCGGAGCACAAGTCCTGTCCTCCATAGCTACTATCTTGTAACGTTTAGAAGCATCCTTTCCCAACACACCTGAATCAAATGCCTGAACTCTTTTATCCACATCATTGAGCTGTGCAGATCAGATCATTTGATTCAGGTGTGTGGGAGCAGGGACCCATTAAAGGTTGCAGGATAGTAGCTATGGAGGATTGGACTTCACACGAGAGTCAGGGATATATGATGTTTGACTGGAAAACTGGATGTTATTTATATTTCTACAGCTTGTTTTCATCATTTTATTTCTTTACTTCTTTTTTCCTCCACATTAATGTATTGTCACAAATCAAAGAGAGACTTTAGCATATGTTTTCACGGTGATGAGTTAGTGTACTGTGAAGCAGTATCTTTTAAATTCAATATCCAACAAGCTGCAACCTTGTGAAATTCTGTCTCATTATCAAATGAAAGGGAAAAATACTGTCACAATAAAATAAAATGTAAATATATATAGATTGTAATGCAAATTATTGATGTAACATTCCAGTTGAATATTGGATTTGTAAAATTGGAGTCTTTATACCCAAAGTGAAATGAGAGCAAAACAAAATGTAAACATGGAGTGAAAAGAAAACTGAAAACAAAGAATTAAAAATCTCGCTAAAAGTTTGCCTAAAGACTTACTGATTAAATCTTTGTTGCACTTACTGTATCACTGCTGATGGCAGAACAATATCATTAAATATCACATTTTCCATACACAGAAATCTGGATCCATCTACTTCTAATATTTCAATAAAATCACTACTGATGGCACATGAACTACACTTTAGAGTAGAAACACAGTTTGGCTTGTAAATTAACAGCTTCTCTACTTTGATGTACAGAAGCCTTTATTTTCTCTGTTCATAATAAAATATGTTGAATATTTTTAGGACAAAAAAGAATTGAAATCTTCATCATTAGAAATATGTTTACAAAAATTGCCGAAATACTTCCAATCAAAGATCCTCTTAAGAGACTTTGCAAGCTTTTCTTTTCTTTTCCAGTTCAAAGGGGTTCCTCACTCATAGATGTGAAACACAATGTTCTAAGGTCAGATGTGCAAAGCAAGACATCAATAAAAATGGATGAGAAGGCTGGAAGCCTGAAGTGAAGGATGCAAATGCTAACTAAACCAAGGAGTTGTCAGTTTCTATTATGGCAGGATGGAAATGAAAATCTTTCAGTGCCCAGCAGCATCAATAGAAGTTATTTTACCATCAAATAAGGTGAAACATGTATAGCAAGGTGAGGCAGAGCTTTGCACTTGTATATGTCAGGTTGAATTCTTTATTTTCTTATCCTTATCCTCACATACTGACAGTTTTTCTAAACTACATATAATACTTGTGAATGCTTGTTCTTGCTATCTGCCTTGCCTCTGGTTTATGCATGTTCTCCATGTTGATGTTTCCCATTTTCATTTGTTAAATTGGTGCCTCGAATTCAGAGAGAATTTGACTTGCATCTGGAGAATAAAGAAAAAAAAAGAAAAGAAAAGGTCACATAGTCACGAGGCGTAATAAGTTCCTGATGGTGTGTGTATGCATGTCAGTGTATGTGTATCCGTGATCCAATTAATTCTGCGATGGTAATCAGGCTGCAGAAGCCTGATTAGTACGGTTGTCATGGCAGCACTTCTGGGATCTGACAAGGATTTTTGGGATGAATTGACAGCATGGTCCTTAACCTGTCAACTCATTTCCTCAAGAGTCCAATTTACAAAGAATGTTTACTGTGCAACTACAACAGCAAAGAACCCTTTGAAGACTTTTCATTGTATAAGTAAAAGTTATAGTAATCACATTTTACTATCCCAACTCTCATAATGATCCATTCACCGTCCTAAGACCTGATTGTGCAACAGCTATATGTGACTGATTTGTCAGCACTTGACTTGCTCCTGCATTATTACTACTGCCACGAGAGCATTTTCATTTTCACACTTATGCCCAATCTCAATGCTCCCCCGTAGCCATACCACTTAGTCATTGGCCCTACGCCTTCGCCTTTAAACAGTATGAAGGCAAAGGTTCATGTTTTATGCCCTATGGATTGAGACACTCCTCTGTCTGTCTAACCTCAACTGTATCAGAAGGCCAGTCGGCTTGTGGCTCGCTGATTACAAAACACATACAAAAATGTATATCGTTATAATATATAATGTCCCACAATTAATACGTTTATGCAAATTACCACATCGCTATTTTTATTTCCAAAACATCGGTAGAGCGGTCATACAGTGCATTCTGCCGCCATGGATCAACATCTACCTCATTGTAAAGTCTTTAATGCTGTTATTTACAAAGAGTCTTTCAGCACCATGTTTGTTTCCTGCATGAAAGCGTAAGGCTCCTCCCTTTGCCATGAAGTTTGCATCGGAAAACCCTCCGCCGAAAGGGGCATTCACCCCTTCTCAGCCCTTCCAAAAGAAAATCGAGATGCCCTTTTTTCTCTCATGAACGTGCAAAACAGAGGGGAAGGGCTAAGGGGGAGAACTGAGATTGGGCCACAGTCTGGAGTAATTTTTTAAAAAGTGAAAGATTCTCACTTTTTCAGCCTGAAGTGTGGAATTATGCTGCTCAGCGTTTGTGAAGAGATGACTCAAACCTGAATGAAACGGCCATAATTTAGTCCATATATACCCTCTTGCAAATAACCATGGTTCCATAACAATGAACCTACTGGGTATACTTATATGTGACTGTGCCTCTTTGATTTATTTTGTCCGCAGGACTGTGAAATCACTGGACATGATCCATCAATTCCCCATTTGTGTCTTGTTTTACAGCTCTGCCTAAATACTCATCATAATACCTTCAGGGTATGCAATAGATTACAACAGCAGTTTGTTACCCCGATTTCTTTTCTGTGACTACCATGGAAATTATTCAAAGGTGCAGCAGCTTTGCAACTGGAGTACCAATTCTGATGACATCAAGCTGACATCTGAAGTGCACTCAAACAATTTGAGTGGACTTGAGAAACATCTGCTGCAATCAAGCAAGTTTAAATAAGATGTATTCTCCCTAATGCCATCATGAAATATAGCTACACTGATTGTAGCTTCAGATGGGCTAAACCTAAACTAAATTAAAGGGTGATTACATGAACTTTAAACTGTTTTAAATAAGTAACAAAAAGGTTAAGGGGCACACATAATGCAGGTGCAGTGTCTAGGTTTTGATCCAAATTTGGCAACCGTAAAAATTCAAGAAAACTATAGCCTTTTAATGTAGAAACTGCCCTTGAAAAATTAAAGCAAGTTTGATGAGAACCAAGATGTATCAGGCAAGGTCAAGAGCACACGGTGGTAATTAGATGCAGACCTTCACATTGGATGATGATGATGATGATTCAACTCCATGGTTACCATGTCCTTGAGCTGATTTTAAAAAAACATTCATCAAACCTTCATCTCAGGGGCACAACGATACCCCTGGACAACATTGAAGTGCTCTGGACATTTCACCTGCTGGACTTCAAGAACAGTCTCATTGTGCTAGACTTATGTGCCATTAAGCCTAGCGAATTCCAAACATGCAGCTGGAGAAAAAAAAAAAAGCTACAAATTAGGTGCTTTAAAATGAAAGAACAGTAATGATGCATTTACAAGTAACATATTTATATTGAATCATAACTGATGTAATTGTGGGATCATTAATAATCAAATGTTGACTGTATTTAAAAAAATGTCATGACATAGGAATCAAATCATTTCCTAAATGTCTAGAAATGTCTAACTTGCTCTATAATGTTGCTTCAAAAACTAGAAATGCTTAAATAACACTGTATGAGCAAAGTTTTGTTTTTTATTATTTAAATTATTTTTTTTTATTATTTGAAGTCACATATTTACACGGCCTATCTCTGAGTCTGATTTATTAATTAGTGTTTCAGGATGAGTCAGTATCATGGAGGGGAACCGATACCGCAGCATGAGATGGAAAATGCAGAGAACTGTGCAGCGTTGCAGTTAAATGGACAGTCAGTGTCACCTTTGCCTGAAACTGGGTCACCACTTTAAGTTAGGCTTTATCAGTCTGAAATGTTTATCAAAGCAGGTGTCAGTAAGTATCAGAATGGGTCAGTCAAGCAAAATAATTACTTCCAAGCAGCTTTATGAGTATAACAAAGTAGCAAAGAGCCACTTTAATTCACATTTGGTTTCATAAAGAACGTTTTAGTGTAGCAAACTGTAATTTACAATATGAGATATGAATGTCGGTTGAAGATATGACAAATAATGTTTGTCATGACATGAAACTATCAGAAATGTGTGTGTTGTAACACAACTAAAAGTTCCAAAATGTGTCAAAACATACCAACAGACCCATTAGATTGTCTGGAAACCTTTCACTTTTGTAAATGTTTTTTAAAAAAAGAAAAACTAAAATATAGAGCTCACCTAAAATGGTTGTTCTTTGCTTTTTTAATCATGCATGTGAAACTTTATCTATAATGCACTTTAATGCACTTTAAAAACAACAAACTTGACCAAAAGGTTCAACATGCAACATAACATTAAAAACATTATTAAGAATAGATAGCATGTGAATGAACCTCCTTTAAAAATATAAAACACATCTCAATAGAATTAAATAGAAGAAATGCATTATAAACTAGAATAGACTTAATACAATCAACATAGCATGTGCCACCAAAGATCAAAGTGAGCAAATGGGTTTTAAGAAAAGATTTGGTTGAAATAAGACAATGTATCATGCTGTGATGCAATCATTCTCCCCCTTGCTTTCTTTTTCAGTATTCATATCACATTAAGTGTCTGTGAGACAGATTTGATGGTTGAAAGCCACAGCTCAGAAGCACTTATTCACTGAAACTCATTTAAGGCTCTTGATACACCAAGGGAGAAGTTTTCTTTAGCTCACAGCTTCCTCAAATACACTTTTTCTACAAAGCTGCATAATATATTTTCACTCCAGTCAAAAGTGGTGCACCAGAAGAGAGGCATGTCATATTGCTTTTATCTGTGATTCAGACAAACTGAAATTTCCCTTTTCCATGCTGCATTTGATTTATTTTTGGGTTTGTTTTATTGTTACCTTGTTTTTGCAAACGTTCAAACGTGTGGTGTCAGACTCATATCTGAAATATTTAGTAATTTACTACGTTGACAGCTGACCTGTATCTTAACAAAGATACCTGCGTTCCACCATGGAATTATTATGTTATTGAATTTTCTCTTTCCCTTGTCTTTGTAACCTTGCAAATCTGTTTCTTGCTGCAAAGTCTGGTGCTTTTTAGGATTCCTATCTGCTGGCTGGCACGTGTCATGAAACGGTGAATCACTAAACAAACAGACATATTTTTTATTTACCTCTGCTGAGTACTGGGTTGAAGTCTGCTCCTATGTAGACACAGATTTTAAAAAGTAT
Organism: Craterocephalus amniculus; assembly: GCA_036024015.1. NCBI lineage: Eukaryota > Metazoa > Chordata > Actinopteri > Atheriniformes > Atherinidae > Craterocephalus > Craterocephalus amniculus. The sequence continues at coordinate 9,143 of JAVQJG010052004.1, read as the reverse complement.
TACTTTTATTAGCTTTATGACCACTTTAATCTGTCTCTGTCTTCTCCCCCTTGACTGTATTTTGCTCTCTTCCTCCCTATTAGGTGCAGTAAGCTAAAAATAAATCCTGACACATTCCATATTAATAATGTATTGAATATAAATTAGATAGGAAGGATGAGTCAAGCTGAGTTGAAGGACATTTTTGGAGGAAATAGCTAATTAAGAACCAGACTTTACCGACAAATGATGCAGGATTTACTACAGAGGCACACTAAGCAATGTAGAAATAATATGAACACCTGACCATGCAGTGCATGTTTTTTGGGGATGATTTAGTTTTTAGCAAGTAGTCTTTGAAGTATCATTCCAGTAGGTTTTGTCAAATTCATATTGAAACTGGTAGTAATGTAACAGGAGATATTTCTCTGGTTTAGGAAATAATGGATTCAGTCAAAGATCAAAACAGTAGCCTGTTCTGGATTCACAGTAGCGTAAATAAGAGGATAAGGGTGGCCAGGTAACTATTAACATACACATATGTCCTGAAATTGCCTTTAAACCTGCAGAATAAAGCTAAAAAGAAATGAAAGTCACAGGGCCCTGACTTAAACGTATCTGTGAGCAGATCTAAAAAAGGCAAAGCACAAAAGACAGCCAAAAGAAATGGGAAGATCCTGCAGGAAGAAGAGGGGAACTCACTCAAAAAGAAGCCAAAAATAAAACAGAATGACTTTGGTGGAAATAATTTGCATAGACAGAGTGTGATGGTTGATAAGAGATGTTTTTGAATAGTGTAATGATTTTACATGTGATCCAAATTCATTTTTCCCATTTTAATGTTTGTGAGATTGTAAACTAAGATATTCCATACTAAAACACAAATGCTTGAATCTGTATGCAACTGTATGCAATCAGTTATTTTACAAAGGATTGAATTGAGAAACACTATCAACAGCTACAGAAATTGTGAGCATGCCTCAATATTATTGTCATTATTATGTCCATTGTCTGACAGATCAGTGCTGGAGAACTATAAGCTTCTGTCATGGCCTCAGATTGAAAACAAGTACCTTCCTGTGAAAGTTATAAAGAAAAAATCAAAACATCTGCACAATTTAATGAAATAATTGTATATTCCATTATTGTTTCCCCCAAAAATGCTTTGCAAATATTTTTTTTTGATTTACAAAAATGGCTAACTCAACAATTGCCAAACTATTAACCTCAAACTTTTTTTTCTACGAGTGTTGTTACATACAGTTTAGAATCTCTTGAATTGTATGTTTATGACATTAATTAGGAACAAAACAGGCCTCAAGTAATTGTTCAAACAAAATGATTTTTTTTCTTTTCATTTTACAGGATATTTGTAAAATAATATTAATAAAAATTACATTTATATCCAGTAATTCAGAGCCAACCTGAAGAGAGACATCTGAGAGGGTCAGCCAGCTACAGTACAGTAACAGGAGGAGAGGACCACCTCAGCACATGACCCTCCTCTTTGATTTTTTAATATGGAACCTACAGCTGCCCAATGTGAAGTAAGGCACATGCGGAAGGCAGCAAACCCAACAGAAACTGCAGGACCTTCAACCAGTCCCTGTCCAAGTTCATTGTCACATTCTGAGACAGTCACCAACAGTCTGAACTATCAGCTGTCCTTTTGCACTGATACTCATTGTTATGAGGTGTTGGGAGAATGGGAGAAACTGGTGCTGAGTCACATCATTGCCTGCATTCCATCTGCTCTGGACAGATTTCAGTTTGCCTTCAGGACAAATACATTCACGGAGGATGCTATTGCTATAGCTCGGCATACTGTTCTCATCCAACTGGAGCAGCAAAGTAGCCACGCAAGGTTACAGTTCCATTTTTGGGTCAGTGTTTAACACTATCCCCTCCATAGACTGTTGTCCACACAGGCAGACCAAGGACTATCATTTATCTGTCACTCAAACCTTAAAACCAAAGGGCAGATCATCAACTACAGAAAGAACAACAGGGCATTGAACCCTTGTACATCAGTCTTGACTTGCTCTACGTTGGACATGCAAATGAAGGAGAATTTGTCCTGGAGCGCAAACACCACAGAGCTGTTAAAGAAGACTCAGCAGAGCTTTGACTTCCTGGCTCCTCAGGAAGAACCAGCTGCTTGTGTCCTACTGCTGCTCTGTAGAGAGTGTGCTCACATACTGTGTTTTGCCAGCTGCACAGCAGAGCTGAATAAAATGATTGGCTGTCCTCTCCCAACATAGAAGAACTTTACAATTTATGTCGTTACACAAAAGCAAGAACAGTCAAAAACCCATCCCAGCACGTCGGTCACTGTCTGTTTGAGCTCTATCATACCTAAAGAACTATGTTTTTATTTCAAAGTTATAATGCAGTTACTTATCAATGCACCAAGGCTGTTGTGATTTTTGTTTACATCATTTGTGTGGAACCACTATCATGTGCAATTTACTTATGATTTTTTTTCTTTCATTCTTTGTTAATTTAAATGTATATTTTTATAAATTCAAAATGTGAAGGATCCTCTTTGGTTTTGTTAAGCAGCATTGGCAATAAAGGCTTTATCTACAGTATCAGTCTATCTATGTTCACAAAGTAAAGTGTATACCAGAGGTCTGTCATGAGGAGAAATGTCTAGAGAAAACAAATTACAGCTGACCATCTGCCTTAGGTAAAAGTCTTAATTCCTATGGTTATGTGCAGCAAGGTCTCCTTTTCCTCTGGTGGTGGTATCTATTTCCTTTTTTCTGCTCTTGAGGTCCCACACCCCTCTTCCGCCATCAGCAGCAGGCAGTGGAGCACATCTGTCTACCTCTCCTCATCAGGATAAGGATTAAAAGGCTGGGAAAGGAGCTATGAGCAGGGCCAGTGGGATTTTAGGTAGAGTGCAGCCCCCGTGTGTCCTTTAAATGAACTCTATTTGGAAACATTACCCTTTACAGGGCACTTATGCACCATGCCAACAAATGGCTTTGAGTGCCAGATGAGAATTCACGCAGGACAACCAAAATAAATTGAAAACCTCTGTGAGTGAAGTCACCCACTTCTGTTGGATATAAAAATTCTTGAGAGGTTGTGATACTTCATAAGGGGAGTGATATCAAGTAGCTTGCAGACCTAATACTTCCTATTTTTTATTTATAGATTCTTTATTTTTATATTTGTTGTTTTATATCATATGCAAAGCCACACATGTTCACGCACCCACACAAAGATTTGTTAATCGGAATCACACATACACTACAAAATCAAAAATGATTCATCCTAAAATGAATGAAAGATACACTCAACATTAAACACACACATATTGATAGTATACATGTCCTCTCTGTACCCCACAATCCCTTTCTTGTACACACATTGTTCTAAAAACACTATGAAGGGAGTCTCATATGTCATAGGTAGATTTTACCCTCTTAAGTTAAGAGGGACAGCTTAGGTTGTTGGACTGATAGGCCTATTATCTTGGTTTGTACACACCCTATGGGATTAGGTAAACTGTCAATCACCTTTGGCACTAATCCAGATAAAAGTCATATGATAATAAGAAAGACAGAAGTCTACCGTCATATTTTGCAAAGCATGTTGGCCAGTTTTATTTTGCTTAACACTGTCCTTTTTTCAAAATTTCTTTTTCCAACTTTCTACTGTTGTATCTTGTTTTTTCCCTGTGAGTTTAATGTCCCTCCAACATCATCTCATGGAGATTCATTGCATCTCCACTCCACTAGACTCATAATATATCTTTATCTAACTCACAATTAACCTGTTATTATTCCTAAGAAAAGTCATGTATTTTCCAGCTTCCTTGTCCACTTTTGGTATGTTTGGAGAGACACGAAGAGTTTATATTGGTGCTACAACATTCCAATAACCATATCACTAAATACTGCTCTGTAGTTGCTTGAATATCTCTGGAGATGAAAAGCATGAAATTATGTTTTTTAGTTAATAACACTTGCAGGGACTTGCAGCTAGAAGCTGACAGCAAAGCTGTTTGTCATCATAAAGGGTGCTAACTAATGAAAAGATAGAGAAGGTTTCAGGAGAGATTAATAAAAATCTCAGAAATCTGTATCCTAAAGACTATTAGATTCAGATTGTGAGAAAATACAGTTATATAAAAATACAGTTTGTCCTGAACATGCAAATGACTGATGTTTGCTTCTGTCATGTTTCCCATGAGGGTTTGTGGCATGTTACAAGAGGCACTTGAGGATGTGGTTTGTTCTAATATGGAAACTGTCATGCAAGCCATCTTTTTTTAACCTACTGCTTTTCCGTGCAGTATAATATAATAATAGAACCTCAACCTTCAGAAGGTTCTATTACCTCTTTCAGGGTGAGAACAAGTGACCTACCGGAAATGACAGTTTCCGTTGGTGGCCGTTTAGTGTTTGAACTAGGGCTCAGCAAGTAAATACATCACTATCCTCTTCAAGCATATCTCAATTATAATAAACATTAATGCACTTTTCCCCAAGTCTGTTGCTCACTGACTGAACACACACACAAAGCAGGACTGAGCAAAATGAAGACAATCAGGCAACTTGGATGGAAGTTTTTATTCTTCTAAGATTATTGCTTGTGGGTCGAATCTCATTTGCTATGAATAAAAAGTGAAGGTTACATGAGGTGGAGAGGGTTTAACTGAAACTAGTCCTGCCATCTCTTTATTTCATCTGCTGTTTGGTGTTTAATTATGCTATCTTCCTTTTCCTATCACCTTTGAATAATCCAGAGACCCATTAATATCATCAAGCTGAGTGAAAATGCCTGAGCTAACGCAAGGAAGCACAAGCAGCTTTAGATGAGGAGTCAGTCCACTTCAGCACTAATCCAGTCGCAGGGGAGAGTAAGAGAGAAGAGAGCAATAAAATTAGATCCACGTGTATAGACTGCAGTGTGGCTCCATATCATTTCTCTGAATACCAAATTCATGTGAACATACACACACACACACACACTTCAAGCTTGCATCACAGATTCAGCTTTATGACGAGTAGTGCAGCTATTCTGTGATTTGCCACTGTGTTATTACCTCTGTTGCATCAATAGTGTATCGACTTCAACACCCCACACACAGTTGCACTTTTTTACGTGACACCAGTGCACAAATGAAGGCACATTAATCCAAAATTGAAAAGTACATGTGCAAAGGTCTCCTGTTTTCATCCATACCGCATTTATTATCCATCCATCCATCAATCCGTCCATCTACACCCACCCATCTGAGGTTGGGTTGCAGGGATGGCAGCTTCAGCAGCTTCAGCAAGAGAAGCTCAGACTTCTTTTTCCCCAGGTTCTTTTACCTCATCTGGAAACATCATGAAGTGTTCTCAAGCCAGCCAGAAGACAGTTCCTCGAGTATATCTTGGCCCATTGCCCTTTGGGATGTGTCCAGGAGGCATCCTAACCAGATGTTAAATCCACACATCTTTTCTCCTCTTAGTGCCTGAGCCCGGGATGACTAGGCATCCCACCCCATCTCCGAGGGGGAGGCCCAAACAGCCAGCGGAGGAAGCTCATTTTGGCTGCTTGTTTCCCAGAATCTTATTTTTATGGTCACTACCCACAATCCATGATCATAGGTGAGGAAAATAATGTAGATTGATCAGGAGGTTTACATTTTGTCTCAGCTCATTCATCACATCAATAGACGGATGCAGACCCCTTATCAATGCACACTGATCTGCCAGTCGGACATGCTCCTGCTCCGTTCCTCATATACTTTGAAACAAGACCCTGAGATTCTTAAAATCTTCCACCAGGGGAAGGATCCCATTTTCAACCTCAAAAGGATGATCCACTCTTTTCTGGTTGAGGATCATGGTTTTGGATTTGGATAATTGGCTTCAGTACACTAGTTTTATTAAGATGACGTTTTAGTTCTGTCACTTTCAGAACCTGTGAGTCCAGTAGTTTGACCTTACTACTACTACTAGCATGTACTGTCATGGAAGGTATGTGGCACGGTGTTGATAGAGTTGAAATGATTTTTTTTTTTTTCAAATAAGTCAGCATGCATGACTTTTCTTCATGACGACATTGATGCTGGGCATTTCTATCTAAGATCCAATCACACCCTGATGTTTCCCAGGCCTTGTCACATTCTTTGCCTTTCTTAGACAAGAAAATAAACATTGACCACGCAGTGGCTGTCATGGTGACAGTAAGTTTAAAAAGGGTCGAAACAACATGTAGGCCTATGTTTTGCCAAAATGATTGTTTACTGTTTTTTTTTCTACTTCCTTCAATCCTCTCCTTTCCAGGTTTGGGAATAAGTCATTGACAAGTTCCAGCACAACACAGTGGCCTGGGATAGCGTGTTTGGTCGGCTGATGGATGAACTTGTCACTTGGTGGTCCTGGACTTGAATACAAGGACTGTTTCCTTTTGTCATCCTCTGAAGCTGTAACTTGTGCCTGTAGGCAAGATGGTGTATAACACCCTTGCTTTTGTGGAAAAATTGTAATTAAATTTATATTTTTCTGTCGGCTTTTTAGGAAAAACTGATGTACCTTCATGACCAATGAAAACACATTACTAAGATGTATCTACAGCTGGTATCGTTTTGTGAAATCTGATGAATTTAAAAAGTGTTAATTATAATGCATTTTCCTTCACATTTCCTGCTTCCCTCAAGCTTAAATTCTATTTTCTGTCATCTCATCTGTTCACTAGTTTCAGATGTATGGGGCTAAAAGTCTGAACGTGAGATTTCAGCTGATGGTCCCACACCACATAATTCTTTTCTAAAATCAGGAAGAGCAAATCAATCTTTGAATCTGTGAGTGTAGTTTGTACTGAGTGCATCTAGTGTATGACATTACTTAAAAGCCAAACGCACGTCAAACACTGACAGCATTAGCCGAGCTGACAGGCAACGAGCTAGGTAGACAACATCCAAAATAAAAAGCAAAACCAGCATCCAAGAAAAGGCTGAGTGTTTGAAGCGCAAATATAGGCAGGGAATCTCCAGTTTTTAAATAAATGAGTGTGAAAAAAGGTTGAAATGATTAAAACAGATCTTCAAAGAAATCTTCAAAGAAGGTTTGGAAAGCGATTTGCATATTTATACTTTTACAGTAGATAATATCGCAGGAATCAAGCAATCTGGTTGAATTTAAAAGGGTGAAACGCAAATTTCATGCTAAGCTAAATGCTCTTGATCTCTGATCCCTCGGACACCACTGAAATCAAAAATCATTGTTCACCTACAGCTGATGGAACCACATAGGCAAAAGACTGCTTAGGGAAAACCTTTGTTGTGCACTACATCATTACACTGCAGCACAACCCAAGTTGTACCAAGAGGCTCACACATGAAAACTTAACGTAAAATAACGATGCTGAAGTCGAAGTTGAGGTGGCACCTTTTCGGATATATGGCTTTGCTGTTAATATATACATAGTGCTGAGATGGTGAAGTATTCCTGGTATAATAATAATAATAATAATAATAATAATAATAATAATAATAATTTCAGACCACTTGCCAGTGTAATGTGTCTTTGCAGTCACACTGTTCTCCAGAATAAAATTGCCACAAACACGGTCCTGTTACATCAGCAAGGATCCAGTAAAAGTAGTCCAGCAAATTATATGTTCCATAACAAGTCTTTTATCTATAAAATCCCATTTTAGGCAAAAATTTTTGGATTTTAAGGGATTAAAGTGCCTGATGTTGGATCGAGAGTAAGTCTTCACATAAGAGACAGAAGATAATAAGGATTACAAATCAACTCATGTTTGTGAGCATGAGTCGCAGTGGGAATTTGATGTGGTCCAAAGCTTACAGATTCTACTGAGGCACAGCCAAGAGTCACTTATCAAAGCCTCAGTCTGCATAGAGAAAACACTCTCAGTTCAGTTTCATCCCTTACCTCAAAGGACCATATGCCAGAATGATGAAGGAGTTTATATTGAACACATTTGCCCCATGTCAGTATGCGTCACAAGAGACTTTGTTGCGATCAAGTCCTCAAATGTGAACACGATATCTCTGATATCCATCTCCATCTCTGATAATGCTCTTTCAATATAATTAAGTTTCTTATATGTCTGCCTAACTTCAACATTGTAACATCACACAATTATCAACATAGAAGACCAAAGAAATCATCTATGATTCAAATGGTCTCGATAAGATTTCACTTTTATCTTGCCAAAGGGCTGTGTTTGATTACATTTGGCTGTGACATTCACTGTTAATCAGTTTCACTGTATTATTAACTTTGTAAGTCAGGGTTTTTAAATGTGTTCTTCTAGATGCCTGATTTTATTCTATGAATTTTCAACCTATTGGACCATTTATTTTATGTGCATTTAGCTGTAAGTGAATTTGATTTAGTTATCAAAATAAAATAAACCAACAGTGAGATCAATTAAAATGTGTGAGTGGGAACTGGACCACTTTACTGGAAAAGTTGGGCCCCATCAAATAAAAGGTTAAGATCCCTTGAGACAGACAATGCTGGATCCACGAAACAGTAATGCCAAACCAACCCAAGCTGATTCCAGTTTAACAGCTTAGTCCATAATGAGGTCATCCCAAAGAAACCTGAGGAGGGAGACTAAAGCAGCAGTGTGATACTACGCATATTTTTTATTTAATTAATTAAAAAACTGTTGGAATTGAGCTAGTGAAAACCTCTCAAGGGAGATCTGGAAAACACCCAAAGAAGATATAAAGGCAAAACAAAGAAAAGAAGAAGCACAGCACACGGCACTGTGTTTATGGAACATGGAAGTCAAACTCAGCAGCAACATGAGGCAGCAACTTTTCCGGAATAATGAATAAACACATATTATAATGAAGGACACAAAACCACAAACAAAATAATTACACAAAAGTTTCACAGAGATCCAGTAAATTTTTTTCACAATAAAAGAAAAAGTTAAAGCCCCCTGCCTTGCTTTATTTTCTGCAGTGTCTTTTCTAAAGTAGTCTTATTCCATCACAGTGGTATCACTCAATTATAAAACCTATACCAAAATCTTCTAAGGTTGATCCCAGGGAACCATTAAATTATAGAGGCATTAGCCTGATCAGCACGGTTTATAAACTTTATTCGAGTATCCTGAATGAACGATTGAATCGGTATATAGAAGCATTTAACATTCTGGCAGATGAGCAAAATGGC
>JAVQJG010051967.1:0-20253 GCA_036024015.1 Craterocephalus amniculus | reverse complement strand
CCCCCCCCCCCCCCCCCCCCCCCCCCCCCCCCCCCCCCCCCCCCCCCCCCCCCCCCCCCCCAGAGTCATACACAAGTATTAATTTAGGTACAATCAATTCCTATCATCCAGACACAAATAAAAGCATGAGTAATTCGTATAAACTCAATTCTAAGTCTTAATTATAAAACTTTGCATTGTGACATTGCTGGACAGTAGCACTTCCACTTATTAAAATAATAATTCAGCTCATGTAGACAAAAGATAATGAGAAGCATGAAATTCTGTTGAAAACAGACAAAACCTACAAAAGACTTTTGTGATGTTTTGATGTTAGGTCAAGAATATACATGCCTTTGCATCAGTCGTGAAAATCTGTATGATACTAAGAGCTGAAGAGTAAATGCAAACATACAAAAGTCTTTATAAACTAATAAATAAATGAATAAATGAAAGTGAGAGCAGCATGGGCAGATATTGACCCTCACTGCTGGCCCCTTCCAGGCTGGATGGACAAACAGGCTGGTGCCCAGATTCTATCGGAGTCGCTAAAAGCCCTCTGTAAAAGCCTCATGAAGCGAGTCAGCACTGCGTTCTGACTTATCACCATCTCTGTTCAAGCAACTTTGACATTAGTTTCCACTTTTCAACCACCAGGGACAGATGTATGTTGGAGCGTTCAGAGTTAGGGTTATAGTCTATGGACAAAAGCTCAGGAGGTAAAAGAAACAGCTTTTTATTCACTCAGTTTCCTAGAAGCCCAGTTTAGAAGACTGCATCCTAAAAAGCACTCATCTGACTGTAATTCAATAATAATAAATGTACAGAGAGACATAGATGGACACACGTAGTCCATCTGAATGGCAAAATTTCAGATCCTTTCCAAAGAATATTCATGATAGCCCCGTCTATTTTAGACGGCAAGTAACTATAGCAACAAACTGAAAGCCCTCCAATAATGTTACATTTAGTGATTGCATAAAAATAGGAGGGAAAAAAAAAAATCTTCTATCTTATCTCCATTAATAATTTCTAAAAATTTTGGAATAGAAAACTCCAAAAGAAATTCAACCGATTTTTCTTTTACGCTCGTTTTAAGCTTCAGCATTTTATCATGAAAACAGAATTATTTTAAAATGTCATGCTATTACTATCCCCAAGGTGAGTAGAACTCCCCTTTAGGCCAAAACACTGGAGCGAATACAAGTTTCCCTGCAGAGGCACGATGGGATGAAGCAGTGTGATAAAACACATGTGCATGAGTAGTTTAGTTGTGATTAATTCACAGGTTGTAATTAATTCACATTCACAAGATGTGTTTGACTTTTCTCAAGATGTCTCATCTTCCATAAATGTCTATTATCAAAACATGCATAGGTGCAATCTGTAATACACAGCCAAAGCCAAGCAGCTGGATGCTTCATGCTGCACGGAGCCCATATGAGCATTAAACCTTTCCAGGATACATGCAGACTGCAGATCTCACATTTAGCACAGAGCAAGGACAAACATGCAGTCAAATACCCACAATGCCCTCCAACCTTGTCCTTCCTTTTGATTAATACCACCAAGATGCTCTAGAGCCAAATTACAATGCACCAAAGTCTTCTTCCTCTTCTTTATAGAGCAGATAGATAAAGCAGGCTGTCAAGAGAGCTCCGGCCAGCTACAGTGAGACCAAACACACAGAGACATAGAGTGCGATGCACCAAAGACAAATTAGTGTGGTACATAAGACAGTTAAAGCTACTACAACAACACAACTACATTAATCTACACAGACAGGCAAACAAGTTCAGTCAATGAGACAAGAAAACACAAACATTTAGAGAAAACAGTGACAGCTGACGAGACAAATTTTTGCTTCCCTTCAAGTGTTAATTGCTGTTCCCTATAAAAAAAGCTCTCTTATCCTTTTAAAAACTACTCTAATTGGTCTAGGATTATACCAAACATTCATCGTCTGGTTATGTGTGCAGAATGGTCCCTTCAGAACGATACAGGAAAGCTAAATCCTTTAATTCCCTTCTTGACAGCAGTTCGCATCATGCTGATTACATGACCGGTCATTTTTTGCTGCTGCACGTTTCCACAATTATGGCAGAAAAACCCTGGCTTCGTGTCTTTATTCTCGGATCCCTGGTGCCTAATTAAAACTGAGCAGCATGCAAAATGGTGGGCAGTGAAGTGCCCATCAGGGTTACAAATATAAATGAAGACTCTCAGAGCAGGCTAGTTGGGTCTCAAGTTTCCCTCACAATAATTTACAAAGAGCTGCAAAGCTTCGGAAAGAGAGGGCTGTGAGCCTGCACGAAATAGCAAATAAAAAGCACCCGTATATGTTTGGGCTCTGCGGGCCTAAAAGCTTGAGCCCATTTCAGATTGAAACAAATTAAATAACAGTACAGTAATGAACTAAATCAAATAATGACCGAGAGACCTGTGTGATATGAAAAGAGATGTCCATTTAGAGGCCTGCCATGGTGCATTTCCAGTAATGGTCATTATAAAACCCATCTCTCTGGGTTTTGTTAGAATTTATCCACAAAAAGGGTCAGAGTTCAGTCACAAATGAAAAGGTTGCTTTGGATTTCCCGAATATAATATTTCGGCTGCTTTGTGCCTCTTTACCCACCATCACCACCAATCAGTCTGCTTACCTGCAGACAGGCCACTCCGATCCCCACAGCACCAATAACCAGTAGATGGTCTGCTAGAAACTGCTCCAGCTTAGTGATGCAACCACCCTGAAGAGGAAAAAATTAATTATTGACATAAGAATCCATTAAAGAGGAAGCAAATAAACGCTAGGAACATGGATTTATAACCTGCATGGACATTTATTCTGTACATGTTTTCACGTTTTGTTCCCAAACAACAACTTTATAGGAAATTAGTTAATGCAGTTGGATTCTTCCTTAAAAATGACAAAATAAACTTTATTCAATCCAAAACAGGCAATATGTCATGGATATATTCATCATTCACGGTGTATGGTATCATTTTTAATTCTCAGGACATGTCTTTGTTTATGCTTCCAAGTGTTGTGAGTGATAAGAGGGGGAAAGTGAAAAATGTGACACAAGGAGAAAAAATGTCCCGTGTTGCCGGGATAAGCATTCAAAACCTTATCTTTTATTCATCACTAGAGAGCTCACTCTATCAGAGAAATGCTCCAAACACTAGCATTCTTTGTTGTTTCAATCCAACTTTTAAAAGTGAGATATCAGGATGTAGAGAAATCTCAGATCTCATTTAATTCCCAGTAAAGAGTAATTTGATTAAAAACTTGTTAATCAGTTTTTCACTTGCTGCTGCAGTAACTCTTCAGTCAAGAAAATAATCAAACAATTCATCACTTTAATAACAACTTAAGGCCAATAATGTGCTCCATCATCTGTGATTCAGCACTGTACTTCCTGACTAAAAGGACCGGCCTCTGCTGCAGTACATGATGGTAAAGTTCCACAATGGCATATTTGCAGCTCTAGCGTGGGAATCTCACATTATGCAAACAAACAGAGGAAGCAAAACAAAGCGCAAAGCTGGAGCATCAGAAGAGTCTGGGGAGAAGTTCGTTCTGAGAGAGCGAGATTCCTTTGTCATTTTGAAATGGCTCCACTAAAGCAAAATTGAAATAAGGGCTGCATGATAGCATGCAGAAAAAGATTGTGAGAATAATTCCCATATGATGTACTTCAGTATATGGTTTAGGAGCATCAGGAAGGACTGCATTCCACTTTTGTGTGTTGCTTAGTTGTAGAGTATGAAAATATATCTTTATCCATGTACAATGATTTTTTTATAAACACAGCTGTGATTTTCCAAATCAAATAAAAAGGTCTATAGTTAAATCAGTCTAAGCATAATATTAGTGTGCATGTTGATGTTGCGATTAAAGCAAGTGTTTGCTGTATTGTACCGGCCTCAATGTACGTGAATCGAGCATTTATGTCAAAAGCACATTTATATCACTGTGACTCATACTGTAGTTCTGCCAGACAGTGTTGCAAATACTCTGATCTAATCTGATAATCCATTCGAGGGCTAAAAATGCATCAAGGAGCACGTTCTACGCTCTCCTCAAACAGACCCTATAGGTTTACTTTTATTTAACCGTTGACCTGATGTCCACTTACCTCCACCTTGTAGATGTTTGAGGGGTGGTCTCTCTTTCCACATTGAGGGGTGATGGTCTTACAGCAGCTGTCAGGCACCACTCTCTGCTCTGCTTGTGTGGATGAAATGTACACACTATGCCTCCAGTCCTGGGAGTTGTTGCTGCCACAGCATTTAAACTGGAAAAAGGAAAGTGTTAGCTTAAATCTCTTCTTTAAATCAACTATTCCTGCAGCTGGAAACAAAGGCACTATTTTACCACAAGATCCCCCCTTGGCTCCAACTACTTCACTTGTCAGTTATGTGAAAATCCTAATGGAATATGCAGAGAAATGTCTTCAACCACATCTCAGCATAATTTCAGATTAATTTGTATGCATCGTTGCTGCAGACTGAAAAATGGTAAATACATTCACAGCGAGCCTACTTGGCCACGCTTGCAGATAAGGACTGCAAACGTTCTTACATTGGAATATATATATTTTTATATGGATACATTCTCCTCATACATCCTGTTGTAGTCTGTCAACAGCTGATGTGATGGCTTCCTTCCCCGGCTGAGCGTAATTCTCTGTCATAGTCTGGTTGAGATGCTGCTTCAGCTCCTCACTCAGCTAGAAATTAAGAACAGAAAAATGTAAGAAAAGCACAGTGAAGTACTATGAAAAGTGTGTGTAGTTAGTGGAGTTATGCAATGATGATTCAAAACTTATATTAATATAAGTAATATAATATTATATATATTTTGGAGCCACACTTAAGTTACTCTCACATAAGGAAATCATGAACGGGAGAAAAACATGAGTTACGAGTATAAAGTGAAATGTTGAGTGGGAGTTTTAGGTCACATCTATAAGTGCTGTAGTGGAAGAAGAATACATCCACCCACCACCCAAAAGCATAGCATTTGATGAGTGTATGCATTAAGAGTGTGTGGCTGACAGCAAGACCACCTACTATAAAACTACAGGATCTCCATTTATCTTTCATATCACTTTGATTTAGACACTTGTGAAGAATAATTACTTCGATTTCTCCAGGGAGCTAAAAAAAAAAAAAGGCCAAAGTCTTCCTTTACTTTATATCTGCTCTGCTCAGAGATAAAAGCTTATTACGGCCAGTTGGGACCAGTGAAATATGACTGAACCCAAACACTGTACTTCAAAATGGCTGTCAGACATCAGAAGCCTCACACTGACTTACTTTCTAGATGACATCTTGACACTATTAATTAACTTTATCCTTACTGTGAAGTCTTCATCATATTCTGCATAACTGAAAATGCATCTGAATTTAAAAATTATGTCTGTTAAACACAGGTTTTTAGGCCAAAGAAACATTTAAGTAAATGAATTTGATGATATGAACACAACAGATTGGGCAGAATAGTGATCATCTCACTCTGAAACCCATAAAACCCATAAACCCTGTTGATGCACAACTTCATCATAATTTTTTTTTTAAAGTGTGTAGCATCAATTCTAGCAACATGTTTGATAAACCAGGACTAATGTCTGGCACAGGAGCCCTTTCATACGAACTTAGGTGTCTTGAGTGGTCCCACGCCATTGCCCATTCCACTTCACCATCAGCAGTCAGGATGAAAAAAAGTACTTTCCATTCCCGTTTGTGAAATTAACCAGGGCCTTTAGTGACCTTTGCAGTGCTGGATATTTCTTATATCTTGAGTATTTCAAGTTTTTTATGTCTTCCAGAAAGAGCTGGGCAATATAAGGACATTTTCAGATATATTTAGATTTTGTCACACAAGATATAAAATGAGAGAACATTGTTTATATCGAGTTGTTTTGAGTTAAAATAAATCTTGTTAAGCGTTTTGCCCAACTTTATCTTTGTTTTTTATTGTTTTAATACACATTTACATTAATTTCAGTCAAATCTTTTTATGCACATGCCCTTCTGATCCTTAATAAAAAGGCATTTAGGATTCAAGGCCATATATTTGAACCATCTCTTTGTTTACTTGAACACAAAAATGTATATAGAGAGATATTGTATATTGTGAGTAAGGAAAAATAAATCAAGTCTATCAATGATCTTGTCTATCAAGATATGAAAATTGGTTCATATCACCCAGCTCTACCTCCAGACAATCTAAACTATACTGTAGCTCCATACATCCGTTAAGCCAGTGGTTCCCAAACTTTTTCTGTTGGGCCCCCTTTTCATCAACAACAATCAAGTCAAGACCCCATCACACTACCAAATGCACCCGATGCGTACACAAACATATGAAGAAACGGTCCATGAAGCAGTCTTTAGTTTATGTTCTGATACTTAATTAACTTTTGTTTAAAACCATGTCAGAGTCAAAGGGAATTCTCATTTCCTCTGCTATAGTGTTTTAAACCAGGAAACTGAGTTAAACATCTCTGCCTTGACAGCTGAGAAGATTAAGTCATCACCATCTTTTCTATGGATGAAAAATCCCAAAGTGAGGCATACAACCCACTGTAGTCTCTCTTTATTATCCACCACTGACATGAACTATCATCAGATCAAGCTCAGGGTCAGATATGTCTATGTACCATCCATGGTAGTTTATCATTTTTATGTATTATCTCTTTTTTTTTAGGTAGTTGAAATCTCTGTTGTTGATTGATATTCGTTTTGCCCGTTAGTACGGCTACTTTAATAAATGTGTCCACGTTTTGCTACAGTGCAAAGTGCAAAACTGCTAGCAAAACAGTGGTTTTGCTAGGTTATTCACCCCCCCGGCATATGTCTGGGCCCCCTTAGGGGTCCCGCCCCCCAGTAACCACTGGGTTAAGCAATTCGTATCTTCTCTACTTGTTTGCATTTTGTACATCATTAAGACATTCCTGCAGCTTACCCACTGCACAATTTTCTGTAAGTGCAGGATTTTCTGTAAATGCAGAATTTTCTTCACCGACTTGTGTTTTTGTTGGAGTCAACAATAAGTAATCACTTACCCTTTGGTAGTATACATAAGCCAGTACTCCAGCCACCAGTTCGATCAAGAAGATCAACAGCAGGAAGAAGAAATACTATAATTGAATGATAGGATGGAGGGAAGAAAGGAGAGAGAAGACAGAATTATCATCTACACAGTTGTCCTCTTAAACATAGCTAACTCAAGCTGCTTCAAATTATGATGGCTCGATATGAACATCCATCAGCTGCCTTTCTGCTGGATCCATCACTTCCAACACAGATGGCAACGCTGCAAGAAAAGATACAACTAGAGAGCAATCTGACAGGCTGTGAAATCAGATTCCTGCAAATGACAGCTTTCCTGGACTCAACAGCACAAACAAAAGTTTTCATTTATGAAGCTGCTCCAATACCCAGCACAAACATGGGCCATGCCATGTAATACAAACACACACACACCTAATGCTGCTGTCACACAGTGGGACAACAGTATGACCCGAGCACCAACAGATCTTCTTTCAGAACCATTATGAAGAGGCAGATGCTGAACCACCCACCAAACAAAGAGGTGCAAAGAGGAAGCAAGCAGCTGCAGGGAGTGAAAACGCATGAAGACAAAAAGAGGTTGAAATATTTAAGTGCTGAGGTTCGTACATATGACGCGTTACACCTAATCATTAGATCAAATAGTGCATAAAGTCATTTAATTTTTAGTATATTGAACACTCCCCTACAGAAGATGCTGAACTGTCGACCGATATTTAAGTATCATGATTTTAAGCTGGCTTACTTGTTCCTGTTTGGTTGTTTAGAATACCTCCTTAAAATAAACAACATGCTCATAAAATTCACCATTTAGAACAAAAACATATTGCCTTGTGCACCATAACTCTCACTTGAAACTCAGCAACTTTTAAACTAATAAATGCAGACTGACCTGCTGTTTTAAAGAAACTATAAGACAAACATACACCGAGTTGGAGTTTTATAATCCTTCCCACTAGTTCTACTGACAAATCTCTTGTTGAGACCATGTTTCCTGCCAACCTGCCAGCCTACAGCAGCTCTTTAAGCTCTGCAAGCACTCACTTATAATTGCACATTTAGACTTGCACAGGTGTTTGCTTTAGACATCCAAATTGCAAAAAGCTTTCATATCTTTTTTTCTGTGCATGAACTTTAAGACATCAGAATAAAATATCTATTCTTTGTTTCCTTTACAAATTTAAAAAAAAAGAACATCCTCCAAGTCTGGTGACTGCACAGTTTTCACCAGAGACTTGACAATGAAAACCAATTAACAAATGTTAATTATCAATATGATGAATATGACAAATAAATATGGTTTGTTTATATCAGCAAACATCTCCAGGGATGACTGGACCCATTAATTGAGTTTTCCTCTGTCATGCAGTTATTGAAGCGACTATGTCATGCAGACACACAACATGCTCCATATCTCCTGGTTACAAGATATCAAAAAACCCTCCAATGCTGCGCCTGCTGCCCACGCAAAACGCTCACTTCACACATCAACACGTACATTTACAGCACACATTAAAACACGTACATTTACAGCACATACAACCGTCAATCATCAAGCGCTCCACAATAATCTATAAATAAAGACTTGGTGCAGGTGGTGCTGAAGCAATCGACGCAAAGATCCCAGATCTTCTACATATCCTAGCCCCTGCAAACCCCTTGCTCTCTCCTTTTGTTCCATCTATCACAGGTTGATAGGCAGACCTATAAATAGTCCTGCAGCAGAGAACGTTCACATCCTGCCTGCTCTGCTCCCTATGAGCCCTGTCTCTGTAAAATAATGAGGACAGTAAGGGTGCTGTCAGAGTCATTTGTCAGCACCTGGTGGCAGACCTTACAACAGGGTTGGCATGGCGTTATGTAGCCGCGCAAAGAAAGCACATCTCAGCGCACAGTAAGGCAGGCGTCTAGCTTATATACCTAGATCCCAGATTGGGCCATCTGTGGATTTTATATTGATGGAGGATTGCTGTTGCCCATCTGGCATCTTTTATTTCAAACAATAAATGGTATAATGTCTAAATGTCTCGTATTTCATGTGCCCACTGGCTGAAAGGTCCCTGATTAATATCCCAGCTGGACATTTACTGCATGTCATTCATGTCTTCGCTCTCCTCACATTTCCTGTCTCAGTTTTACCCCATAAACTGACAGAAAACTGGGGAAGATAAACCTTCTTAACAAACGAGCATGAATGCAAATATGATGGCATAAACAAAGAGAGATTTTCTATAGTCTGAAGATTATCAGCCTTTCGGCAAGTTACAATTCACATGCGGTCACACCCAAGACAAACAAAAGAAAAACTTCAATCATAATGTGTGTTTGTGTGTCTTCTGTCCGTCTCACCGTGGACAGACAGCTTTTCTGCTCCCGGATAACAGCGCAGCAGCCCAAGAAGCCAGTTACCACCACCAGGCTGCCGGCCAGGATCAGGATATACGCCGAGACTGCAAACGTGCTGGAAGCTAGCAAACTCAAGTAGTCACTCTTCTCCACCAGGGTCCAGACTCCCACCCCCAAGACAGCGGCTCCTCCTACCTGGAATGGCAGAGGGAGAGATAAAGAGGAGATAGTGGGTCATCGATATACAATTTAAAGAGAAGTGACGAGTCTAGCAGGACGTTACAGAGATTACACTTCTCTAACAGATCAAACGCACTGATTATGTGAAGTCAGTTTAGTCGTAAAGAAATGTTTACATAAAACGAAACACTTCTCAAAGAAGGAAGTGAGTTATAGTTGTTAGATGAGTCACAGATCTGAAGTAAGGATGAGAAAGGACAGGAGGAGGAGGGTGAAAAGGGCATAAAACAGGAAACACAAGGAGAAACAAGGAAAGTGACACAATCACAGCCTCGGGAGCAGTGCGACTACAGAGATCAAGTCTGGGGATAACAGCTACTTCCTTACAAACAATCCTGACCAACTAACCCAGGGTGGCTTCAAGATCTGCTCTTCCATCTAATGAGTTTCACAGGCCGACAAATAGGAAATGCCTCAGAGATTTCTCAGCCTTCATCCTCCCATCCTTTTCCGTCTTATCGCAATGCCCAATCAAAGGAGGGAGCATTTGGACAGAAGGCCCGCTTAAATATTTTGTTTGCATCTATAAAACGTTATTATGTATTTCACGGATGCTCAAATGAATTGTAACTCAAGTGAAAGGCCTTCAAAAACACGCCTACACTGGTGTGAAGGAAGCATGAACAAAAACCCCTGAGGCCCACAGATGATAGTAGTACAATGTTCCCTCTGGTGATGTGCTGTGAGGTGGTGACAGAGCGTAAGCTGAAGCCTACATATAAAGCTTGATCCTTCTCCTCCATAGATCTATCCATTCCAATTCCTCTTTTGACTCAGACCCAGAAAATGTTTCTAACAAAGAAGACATTCAGACATTCAGCACTTTATCTGCAAACTGCAGTCACACTGCAGGTTTGATACATACTCCGCTGCTTTGTGCTTACAAACTGTAAATAATCTATGACTCTCTTTAGGCTGCATCCATAGCTCTGCCCTTTCAGACACGACTTCCCTCAGTCTTCTTCCTGCGCCTCTTCATTTCCCCATCTCTTTCATATCTGAAGATTTATGTCAAGCAAATATAATGCACGACTTACGACTTCTTATTGCCTGATCACCTGGAGAGGTTAGCTTTGCAGTCCATATGTGTAAATGTAGCTGTGAAAGTTGCTTTCTAAACTGGCAGTCACTTACCCAGAAGAGAAAGTTGAAAACAAAGAGCAAGTACTTGAGACACACAGTCAACCAGTCTTCCTGGTCATCTTTATAAACCGCCGACATCTTCTTCGCTCCAGGTTAGTTCTGAAGGTTCAAACAAAGCAGAAGAAAAGGGGAGATAGTAGAACCACTGCTTAGAAAGTGCACAATTATCAAAAAGCAGCTTAAAATAATTCCATGTAATAGAAACAGGATACATACAGATGTGAATGTTGATGCAGACACTTCCCTTATTTAATTTTATCATTGTTGTTTGTTAAAATCAAGGCTCTAAAAGCATGAGGCAATGCATTTATAGCCAATTAAACATGGGAAAGGGTGACCTGACAAACCTCAAAGTAATTAAATAACGTTTTCCTCAAATATGTATCATGTTTTATTTCTGTGACAAGAAGGGAGAGGATAAATGAATGATTTAGAAATACAGACATCAACTGTTGACTATAGCAGTCAAATATAATGTGACAGTGACATCTGGCAGATCTGCATTGAATGTTTCCCAAAGCAAGTGGACGTAACCACAGGGGTTTTGTTTAAGCTACCTGTCATGCAACATCTAAGCTGCAACATGAAAACAGAATTGAATTATTTCATGTCAAACGTGCTCAAAAAACATCACGCTGCTACTATTATGAAGGCCTACCTTATGATGCAATGCTTGTTGTTTTTGATGTGGCACCCACGTCTACAATATCACCTTGTTTGTTTTATCACAGAGTACATTTTTAATTATTTATAAATACTGAACAGTCCATCAACCTCTGCATTATTACTTGAGCCTGTAATTTCTGTTAATAAAAGGCAATGGAGTGGGAAGCACTTACTGAAGATGCATGAAACTGATCTATAGTCTGTCCTTCAGTGGACAGCACAAACATACCAAATTCAGTGAGCTATGAAAGAAAAAAATTTACTTTTCTGAGGGAGTTGTCAAATTAATACTCCTTCAAGTCTTAATCAATGCTTTATTTTTGTGAATTTATATCTCCATGCAACATAGTAAATAAAGTAAAAACTTCTCTACATTATGTAAAGTAATTAGACATAATCTGGAGTCTTAAAACATCTAGAATTAAACATATAATTATATATTATATAATTAGCATTATTTATAGCAGTAGTTGGAGTTTTTTTGTTTTGTTTTTTTAAATCAACGTGGGTGATAATGAAAGCATAGTGAGTGACCCCGCTTTGACTGCATGTGTGCGCATCAATGCACACTTCCTGTCAGGGATGACTAAACACCGACCGCCTACGTTTGCTTGTGTAAACCACCTGTGACCGCACCTTGTAGCTATATTAAATCTTTGCAAAAATCTTACCTGTGAATCGCTCTGAAAGACGTTGATATCATTGAAGGTGCAGCTAATACATTTTTCATGCGGCTTTGAAGCGTCTTCTTTAAACCTCTTAAACTTTTGGCTTTTGGAGTTTCTTCTTTTTGTTTTATGTCCAGCTTCTAAGCTAGCTGTTAACTGTTAATGAGGCCTCACTCCGCTCTAAATTAACTGTACGTCCAGATGCGTTCACAGTAATACACCAGTCTGGCTACATTTTCTCATGGTGCCCTCTAAGAATGACATGCCCTGCCTTAGGCAGTTTGGACTTCGGCCAGTGCACGTGTCTTTCACCGTGATAAGCTGCAGATAAACTAATAGAATATGCATCTTTGACGTTTTAGGCTAAACTTTCTACCCCATTCGCTTGGGATGAGACACGAAGCCACACATCCTGGGAGGGGGAGAAAACCACCTGCTTCGTTGATGAGGAGGAAGTTTAACCGAAATGTGCCAGATTTACATCGATTTAACGAACGTTTCTACTCTCATACTCCAAAAAAATACTTACCAAAGTAAATTAGAGTGCGAAAAATGACCTCGGCGTTCCCGTTTGCTATTCCCTTCTTCGCACAGTGAACGACACTGCAGTGGTGGGCGTTTTGTCCAGTCCAGCTTGTTGCTTCCAGGCTGTCCGACTGTAGGCTGGGGTGGTGCCTTTGGGTAAAGCTCGTATTTTTGAGTGGCCTGTAACAGAACGGAAGTGCCTTGTGGATTCGAACGCATTTTTGCGCCTCCGATGAGACACAACTTTGTCATAATTTTATAACATTTTTCAAAGTAGAATAAACTTAGAAAAACAGTTATATGAATATAAGAGTAAAACTTTATTTTTGTCTGACTGGACAACTTTATAGGGTTTTACATTATACGATAGACTACAATGAACATAGCTAAATGCTTTTTTTAAAAAGTCTAATTTACAGTCAAAATAACAATCTGTAGCAAATGTATATGTAACAAAAAAGGTAAGGTAGTCTTTTTAATGTTTTGAATAGAAAAAGAAAATGAATATATTGTAAGAGTACAGAATAAGCTGAAGGGACTAGTCACTTATTGATTGATTTAAAACTGCAGTGATTTCATAAAGGTTAGGTAGGCCTATTGGTTAGAAACCAGTGGTATTCCTGATGGGCATTGGACATATTACTGACAGCCTATGAAGGTAACACCAGAGAGGGAGCTGGAGTTTTCTACTTTCCATCCCAAGACATGTGGAATGCCACCGTGCCTTTAGCAGCACAACCCTGGTTACAGTGTAACCACATAGACCCTCAGGCATTCATGACTGAACAAAGACAGAGATTTCAACAAAAAAAAGAAGGTACAATGAGAAGATCCTCAAAGATTTGTTCACAAACATGTCTATCAGTATTTTTCCAAAACCAGCTGTTAGTACTGATTCATATTAATTTAATTAGAAATTAATCTGGTAAGACTGATTTTTCAATAGCTCTCTTTTACATGAAGTAGACCATATAATTACTATAAGTGTTTTATGGACCTGCTTACCTCTTTGCTTCATATTGCAGGAACAATCTAATGAAATGGAACCAAAATAACTTAAAAGATAAATATATTAGTAATTAAGAAGGAAATGCAGATTTAAAAAAGGAGACAACCTATTAATTCATAGTTGTAATTGTGGTATCCTCAGTAAAGCATTTAAAGAGGATAAAAACCAAAGAAATCTGTGTTTTTCTAGAGACAACTGTAAGACCTGCTTGCCGTTCCTATCTAATGCTTCAGAGAACAAAGCCACATGCCCAGTGTGCTCAATGATTAATTTTTAACCTAATAATCTTAATTACACAATTCTGAACATGACCACCATGTTGTTCTTGGCCTCTTTTTTCCATATGTAAGTCAATATTCAAACAGTGATTGAATAAAGGCTGCAGGCATCTATAGGACACCTGCAATATAGGCGACCATAAGTCTACCAAAACAGCATTAGTGGAGGAAGTCATCCATCAGGTTAAATATTCTTCCAATAAACCTCATCTATCTGGAAATTTGGAGAATGTTTGCATTTAAGTCCCCAAATATGACTCAAGATAACAGACTGTTTCCTACACTTCCTAAGGCCAGCTCATTTCAGCCCAGTCAGTCGCCATTGTGCCAAGTCTCAATCTGCTGGAGTTAGTTTATCACCTCTCGTGCTTTTGTTGCTTGCGTAGCTCTCTAATTCAGTCTCCCACGAGGGGGGTTTAGGGTTGGGCCTGACTGAGCATGCATGTCAAACACAAACTAGTAGCAGGGAAAGCAAACATGATGTGCACTAGTGTGTGAATGCGTAAGGGGACCAATGGAAACAAGGTATGGGCATAGACAGAGGGAGCAGGAAACATTGTTGACGTTCTCATGGAATTATTTATAGTTGCAAAGTTTATGTGTTTGGGTTTGTGGCTTCCTTGTAAATTATGTAGATGAATTTTAAATTCTCAGTGAAATAATATAAGAAATAGGAAGGTAGGTCAAAGCAAAATGTATAAAAATGAATTTTCAGAGACAGAAAATTAATTAACTAAGGTAGATATAGATTTAGACTGATAAGTTTACTGTAGGTCATGGTAGCACCCTCTGAAAGTCCTCCTCCTTGTTGTGCCTGACCTCTTGTGGTCAGACTTACTTGGAAGTTATAATGTATGTCACACAGGCTTTGTCAAAAACCCAGCCTATTGCTCAATTTTCATTTCAAGGGGGAAAGTTGATTTTAAAAATCCCGTCACGTTATCAAGAGTTCAGACAGTGTCATCTTTGCTGATATTTCCTGATGGCAGACAATGTGCTTATAATTAAGAAGCAAAGGCAGAAGGACAAGTGTTACAGTAAATGCATAAGACAAAGTTTCCTCTCTTACATCACAACCACACATGAAAAGGCAATCTGTGCAGGAAACTGACAATTATAATCAATTTTAACCGACATTTTCATATGAAACTCTTAGAAAAGTGGACTTAGATTACTAACCCTCATCATCCTCTGTAGATGAAATTCACTGATTGAAGTAATTCAGGAAATAACTTCTATCGTCTTTATCAGACAGACATCTGGAGCTTTGGTTGAACAATCTGATGTACTGTTCAGCGGGTTGCTGCACAGAGTCAATTTTAATTATATGATTCAAACGTTTCTAAGTTCGTGAGCTGTGGTATCACCACAACTAATCAAGTAAAAAAAAAAAAAAAAAAAAACAGGCCACTAACTGAGCATTAAGATTAGGCATGATTTTGTCAAAGAAATCTCTGTTGGCTTCTGGAAATGTTCCCATTTGTAGAAATCACTGTCTCTGAACATTGTTTGTGAAAGATCCATCACGTAAAGAAGTAGCCAATATGATCATCTAATCCAGAAATACTTCTGTCTTACAAGGACCAGAGCTAATTTAAAACTACTTCTACTTCTAATTTGAAAAGTCAAAGTAGAAACTTTTCTGTGGTCAGACAAACCAAAATCTGACAGTAGTGGTTTCATTAGTTCCTTTATGTGGCATCTTTCACATTTGGAAAGTCACTCTCAGTAGCTACTGAAAGGTATAAACAGGTTTTAGAGGAATATATGTGTGCTCCCATGCAGGTAAAATCTTTTTCACAGGCATATTTCACCACTGGAAGCATCTTTATCGCAGTGCCAACATAATTGCAACACACATTCATGCCTTGTTTTACTTCTTGGCAACAAAACACAGACTACAACAGAAATTCTCTTCTAACTAACTTTGTTGCAATCTGTCAATCAACCTCATCTGGTAATGAATATTTTCCCTAATGAACAAACTTGTGGAGATAATTTTCACTTGATGTTTTCTAATTTTATGCAAACATCTTGATAATTATTATTATAAGTATGCTGTTATTTTAGTGGTCCAGCACTGGACATCAGATTGTTTTGTATGTGTTCTCGAAATGTCAACTGACAACCCTAATTTACAGGGTACTGTTCTAAAAAAATATTGTAAAGTGGACAAAGTTTTGAAACATGTTTGATAATCACTCTTGTAGATAGTTTTGATAATCACTCTTGTAGATAGTGAATGTTGACAGGCCTACTTTCACCCCGGTGGTATGCCCACAACATCATAACTTTTTCATACGTAAACATTTTTCCACATTTTTGATGTCCAAATTATATCAGTTTTTTCCCATGTGTGTTTGGATGTGTTCTATTCATTTTAAGAGGCTTATAGGGCCAATATGACTAACACAAACCCTTCAAACATATTTTCCCATATTGACAGACTAGATAAATTCTTACATTTTCCACCATGAAACGAGAATTCAAACATCAGATTTGTCATGTTAATGGCAGAGGAACCGTGGAGAGGAAAAAATCTATGCATTAGATAGAGGACTGAAAAAAAGAAAATAAAGTGATAACATGGATTACTTGTACTTGTAAAGTATAAACTGATATTTCTAAAACTTTCCAAAGGCAAAGCGTCGTAACGTCTAAGACTCAGTATCCGAGTGCTGGTTAACATCTGCATTAAGCAGATGAGCTTTACAATGGAACCTGACAAAATAGAGCCTTGCATCTTTTGTCATGTTAACAGCTTTGCAAATCTCGCAAGTCAATCAATAGAAGTCTGCCTAATGCTTTCACTTAATCCTGACCGTGTGCTTCTGCCTCCACACTGATGTGCTCATGCAAGCAATACAGCGGATGCACAAGTGTGACGCGTGGGCTGATGTTGTTAAGCAGAGCTGATTGGGGCTCACCCTTAACTATGATTAAAACCTAGTGTGTCTCCTTCATTAACACAAGACTATTTTTACTTATGATAAACATGTCGCCACTTCTGCAACTATGCAGGCAAAATGAAATAAGCAGGTGAAAAAATGTGAAAATCAAGCATCCTCTCTCAGGTATTTAAATAAAGAGAGTCATGATGTGCATATAGATATGATATTTTAGTTAACTTAACACTGTTTAAATCTAATTTAACAGGAAAATTCCAATGAATATGCCTAATGTGGATCCATAATGTATCACAATAGTTAATGAGGCGGTATTAGCCATGCTGTATTTATCCATCAGCTGCAATTTAAGTTCATGTGTAGCCCATTTTAATTTGTGGCGAAAAAACTTTGTTTGTTTGTAAAATTGCCTTATCAACAGATATTTCAGGGCAGAGCCTCTACAGACCCACTAAAGGCCCATTTATGTTCACTTTACCTTTCAAATGTCATTGCTCTCATACATCCATGCATCCTTTATGTTGGCACAGTTGGTAGGTAGTGTACATCCACCTGAGAAAAGTACAGTTTAGAGTTCATCTCCAAGTTTCAACATCAGTTTTAGTAAAACACCACATTAAGTGAGTGGAAGAGATAATAATAATGCACATTCTCAGAAAGAGATATAAAAACAGGCAGCACAGTGATGGTGCTGCAACCATTAAAATCATCGTAGCTTGTTTCTGCTTCATTCAAACAGCTACCCTGCAAAACACTGCCCCCTTGGTTTTTGGTGATATTACTCTGTTAACTGTGTCAGACTATCTGGAGGCTCACTCCAAAAAGACCGATTTATGCATGGAAAGACTACAGAGGATGAAAACAAATGCTCCATATCAGTCATCAGAAAAGAGCAAAATGGGCCTTATGTGTGACAAACCCTTGTTAAAGACTCCTGACCTAAGCAGATGTATTGTTCCTTAACACACTCACTAAAAACTGAATGTTTTCCCACATCATACTAGTGCCACCATTTAATTAGATAAGAACTATTGTGTTGCTTCATGCTAACATTAGGAAACCTTCCCTGTTTGGAAAAACTTTTTTATCCTTGTTCTCCTCCACCTCCAGTAGCCTGTCAATCATCTGAGGTACCATCCGACCCATATATCCTGGCCACCCCTCTTGCACCGCCCCTGTATTTCTTTTATTTCCTCACTTTGTGAGTGGAAGCCTACAGAAGAGGGAGTGGACAAGGACGCTACAAATACTACTTTCAACTAATGATTCATAACGTTGCTTGCAGAAAATTAAAGTAATTCATGTTTGCTTTTATATAGTTTTTTTTAATTAATGCACAACACACCAACCTTCCATCCTGCTCCTCTTAATAAAAACAGAGTTCCTCTGGCAACAAGAGCTGTTCATACCTGGAAGGTTTTTGATATTTTGATAGACTGACAATGAGCTGTCTTTCATTTTAAGCTTTTATAACATAAGAGATAAAAATTAATTACACAACCTGTTTTCCACAAATTATGATGCACAGTGCTTCCTTCCCCCTGTTTGCTATTCTTATCATTCATATTCTCCCTCAGGGTGTAATGAGTTGATCAGAACACAGAGATTCTTCGTTAGGGAAGGGAAGTTAAGTCAGACATCAGCACAAAATCCACAGTGCATACAACACATAAGACCAGTGTTGCAGCTTAAATATTTATGTTTTCAATGAATTTATTGGTTAACAAACCAACTGCTATAGTATGACCAAATATTTAGTGACAGCAAAGTCCCGCAAACCAACTTAAAAATAACAAACTTTGTTGAAGGGGATGGTGAGAATTTACTTTTAAATCTCCTCACAGCTTTTTAAACTCATGGAAACTGCAGATGGGAAAAAAGGGGGATCAATATCATTGTTGCACAATCTGAGCTTACTTTGCCAGTTTAATAACCGGGCTACATAACTTTACAACCTTAATAACTTCTATCTTCTGATCCATTTCGATGGCTTGCTGACATTAATGTTGTACATGCTTTGAGCTGTTGTTTCCCTGCAGCATTTTAAGGATGAGAAGCACTTTACAACTTTTTTTTTATCCCATCCAGGGCCACCCGTGTGCCCGTTTGCTCAATCATGTAGATGGGTTTAAGTGTGTAGGGTGTCCCAGTTCTCCAGAGTGGATGTTGGATCAGCCACTTTTGCACCGTCAGGCCACACATCTCACACACACCGAAGCATATCACCCACAATTCAATGCTGCAAGTGATGTTTCAGACAAAAATGGTGGAATTAGGCAAAACCTCTTCTGGTTTTGCCTAAATGGGTTTCACATATGTGGTGCAGGGAAACCCTGTAAAATCCCCGCCATGTTACCTGGTGTAATGTGTATTTAATGAAGGTAGGTTGTGGTTTAGGAATCTAAAATATCATGTAAATTACATATAATATTGTGGTGACATTAATAAGACCCACACAAAATGACACCATTATTCTGGCAGTTGGGTCACTATAGAAACCTTAACAGTTAAGATGCTGTTGAAACCAACTGTAAACAGTTAACTGTTTGAAATCCCTGACAGTTTGTTTTTTCTTGATATGAGGGATGGAGCGAGGAATAAAGCTGTCAAAGGTTTTTTTGTCCTATATTTCCTGGAACATCCACAAAATAAAGTTTAGGAAACGTTGGATTCTACTGAGGCAGACCAGTATCACCTGTAATAAAAAAACAAACAAAAAACAACAGAGCCAGACGAGTTCCAAGTGCACACAGGGCTGTTTGAGAGTTTGGATTCCTTGGTCTGCAAGTGCTGGGTAAGGTCTATACTCATGTGTTGTTTTATTGCATTACTATACAGAAAAAAATATTTTAATTTTGCACCAACAACAACTTAGGTTACAACCTCTTTTCCAAGCCGGACTCTGAGGTCTCTGGGCAATCTGCGTGCGCACTAATTGCAAACAGAAAACACCATTTAATAATCATTCCATGAACTCAATTTTCCACCGGTTTTGTGTTTGCTTCTCCTTTTGCTTGTCCTCAGCTATTCTGGTATCCTGGGGCACAACAACAATCCACCATATTTACAGTTTATTTGGACTAGCTAAGCTGCGAGCAGTGATACCTGGTTTGAACTTCGCTTCCCTGCCAAAACGGTTTTGTTTTGATTCGAGCATTGCATGCCAGGATTGTGTGCCATCAACTCCCAGAGCTCTCAGCGAAGAAATGGATGAGAACATTATTAGAGAGAGCAAGGAAAAAGAAAGAGAGAAAGTGAAAGAGCGAGAGATAAGACAAGAGACAACATGGGATTGCCTTTTACTGAGCTGTAATATTTCCAGCCTCTACAGTAATGACATTCTTAAAATATCATTTAGCTCTTCAAGTAAACTTTATCAGCAAGTTGAGAAAACATTAATGTGACAAATAAAT
>JAVQJG010051955.1:0-11408 GCA_036024015.1 Craterocephalus amniculus | reverse complement strand
GAGCACCGATTGCCCCATTGCGCCCGTTATATGGATTTATGCTGATCGCGTGTAATCTGTAAATATTTTCTGATGGAGTTCGAGTTGCGCCACAACTGTCTGGGTGAGTAAATGATCATATAGCATGCTACATAGGTACAGGTTGAAAAATACCGAAGTTCTCCTTTAAAGCTGAGAAAAAGAATATGTTGCCTCTTCCATTATATATATATATATATATATATATATATAAAATGGAAGAGGCAACATATTCTCCAAGACTGTAAAGGAAAACATTTCTGGATTAATGAGACCAGCGATGGCTGCACAGTAGAAGTGAGGAATGCCCACTCATACATCTGCAAAATGGTAAAATGTCTCAAGCATATGTTCTGTTTTACTGGGAATAAAACGTGTGTTTGGCATCAGCACTCACGCCTGGAGCTCGTCATCAGATGGCGTGTACTTGGCGGTGACGTCGGCCAGATCTCCGAAGATCTGGGCGCTGTAGATGGTGAGGCAAGACAGCAGGATGAGCTCCTGCCAGGTGGAGCTGAGCAGGCAGGTGTAGTCCTCGATGGAGAGCTCGCAGAAGAAAGGCAACTTCTTGATCCAGGAGATCTGGCGGAACAGCAGCTCATCTGCCAGGCGGCACAGCAGAGCAAACAGCTCCACCTGGGTTACCTTGTACCTGCGGGCCACACCAGTCAAAATGCTGTTTTAGTCATTTCAGAGTAAAAGCTGAAACAACCACATCACTGCCGATGCTCGCAGAGATGCACGTTCATTAAAAACTGGACAGATGAAGTTTGTCTGAGTCATCATTTGATGATTGATCATGATCTACAAAGTCCATTATCAGAAATAAAATGTCTGTTCCTTTATTTAAGAAACCCAGGTACAAAGAAAAATAATTTCATCATATTCACTGTTGATTCAGATGTGTGTTTAATTTTCAGAGACTGATCTGAGGACAGAAAGGTCTCCACTGACTGTCCATCCCAGACGAGTTTGCGTTTGTCAAACTCACTTTTAGTTTGGGAAATCCGTGGCAGAAAACAGTAGTTTTTCAAGGTTTTCCTGAGAGAATGTGATTGGCATGACTGGAGCAGCGCTGCCTGCGGGCTGGAAGGTCACGACCATCCAAATGAGGTTTCTGCCATTTGCACACTGAGATTTTTACAGAATTCCTGAATCAGTTTAATTCCATTTTATTTATACAGCACTAATTCTCCAAACAGTATCCTCAATGCTCTGTGCAAAAATGTTAACAAGGTTAAACGAAACCTCAGATGCAACAATTTCATAGAGTTAAAATGAAAATTCTTTAATCTAAATGGACTTGATTATTTTAAAGAAGCTGCTTTTTGGATTGAATTATTATCCAAAGAAAGCAATGTAGATACTGACGCTCCTCTTAGCCTGATTACCCAGTAGGAGTCCTCAAGGTTCTATTCTTGGACCATTCTTCCACATTTTACATTAATGTTTTACTTGCTATTTGCCAAAATGTTTTTATGTTTGCAGATTTATTTTTAGTCATCCTGAAAATCTTAAAATTCTTACAGCTGCAACAAATCAAGTTCAGGTTTGGCTATTTAAAATAATCTATCTTACTGAATATTAAAATACTGTGTGTAAGATGTTTACAAAGAAACCATACGTTTCTGATGTTTTTCACCGAGAGGGAGCAGCAGAACATTGGAAGAGTTGAATCATGTTTAGGATTGTAGTGGACTCTAACACAATCTTTTTAAGTTCATGTGAAAAAATGTTGCTGGAATTATTTGACTTCCAAAAGTTAACAGTTCCGCTGAAATGAATTTTTATCATTGCTGCATTACTAGTTGGCCATTTACAGGTCGAGCCAAACTCAGTATAGAATCGCTTTTTTAATTTTATTTTATCTTTGTAATATCCTGGAAAAAACACTTAGTTTTCATAATTTTAGCAATTTAAAATGAGTGTGTATTATATATAAGGCTTTTTGTAGCCTCGTTCTTCTTTTTGTTAAAGTTTTTTTAAACATGGGGCCAACTGTGGTACCCAGAACATCAATAAAAGGAACCTCACTATTCCAGTAGTTTCAGAACTGCAGTTATCACAATCCTCAACCTACTCCATCATTAAGGTCCATCTCCTTCAGAGGTTGAAGGGACATCAAGCTCTGTTCATTTTTTAACTTTTGTGTAAATAAATGTAATTTTTTACCCTATTCCGTTGTAATATAACTGTATATGTGATCTATGGTTTGATTTATCCCTGTATGGTCTTGCGTTTTTATTATAATCTTACCCTTCTTGGGACTGCAGATGGAAGTTAGTTTCTTTGCAATTCTTTCCTTCTTGATGTACTTCAGCAACCAATTTTTCTAAAAATTCAGCTTTTTATTTTTTAAACAACAGAACTTTAACAATCGTTATATGCTTGAGGAGTCCTTGTTAAATGTTTCTTTCATACCCAATCCTGACACCCTAACTCAGGAATGTCTAGTTCTGGACCTTAAGGGCCCCTGTCCTGTAGTACTTAGATGTTTCCTTCTGCAATATCCCATAAATCAATGGATCATTGTCAGGATTATGTAGGAGCTGATAAAAAAGATGTTCAGGAGATCTGTGTCATTCGAATAAGGCGTGTTGGAGCAGGGAAACATCTAAAAAAAGCTGGACAGTCACTCTCAAGGACCAGAACTGCACATCCCTTCCCTAACCTGTCACAAACAATTAACATATTGTAGAATCTTCCACAAAGCTAGTTATCTGGATATTCTATTAACTCTCTGGTCTTTCTTTGACTCTCTCACAGCTCGTGTAAACTCCGGTGTTGTAAATAAGTGTACGATTGACATCAAATTCTAGATTGGTGAATATTTTCTAAACAGAATAAAGCTGATCAAATGTCATCCTCAAAATCTTTTTATATGCGTTTTCTGAAGAAAAGTTCACACCAAACATATTTAACACTCAACATTTGTTGAATTTTTTCTGCAGATACGCAGTAACAAATGTTCTGGATCTGTCCTTGTCTGTGCATGCATCACCCTGGGTTTTTTCTATCCATAAAGCATGCTTTCTGAAGTCCTGTAGAGAGATGAGTCTGCTGGCTGCTCAACTTTCAGCTATTTCTGAAATTTCTGCTGCATAGGATAAAAGACCAACATAGACAAAAGTTGGCAGAAAGGCTGAACTCAAAACGCCATCATTTCCAAACATCTTTTACACATGCAGACTACTAACAAAATAAAGTTTGGCTGAACTGTGAATGATCAGAGGTGCAAACAGGAATTGTGCACGTTACTTACCCGTCTTCTATGAGCATGGGAGTGGTCAGGGGTGCCAGGTCCTCAGCAGCCAAGAGCTGCAGCACCAAAGGGTGGGACTGTGGGTAGAGACCACGGGCCTGAGGGGTTAGCAGGCTTGACTGAGTGGTGTAGCTGAACAGGTGTGGCAGGAGCTGGTAGTGTGTGGACATGGATGTGTTGATGTACTGGTCCCTGAGGGCTGCGGTGTAGCCGTTCATTTCTACCGAGCGACTGAAAGCAGAAACAAACCAAAGGTTATTCAGGTGGGGGCATTGTTTCTTCTTATACTAGATATATATATTATATATATAAATATATATACAGTCCTCATTCCCCTTCCTAACCTTTATCCGGTAAAGCATGGTGAATCATTTTTCTTTATTCCCACTGACCAAATCTTTGCAAAGACTAAACTGGACAGACTGTACCACCCAACCCAGGCCTACACCTACAGGCTTTCTGTGATTGCTGCTCATTTCTGCAAAGATTCAGTTTGATAAAACAACTATTTCTCTGAATAGCTATCAGGCAATAAGGCTACTGAGATAAACCTTGTGTTTACACAAAATGAGACTAAAATAAATGCCGTCATGCAAGTTCCTAGACAATATTTGTCCTTGATGAGCACAGATAGACAATGTGCTTGACTCCATAGTGAGAACAGCAGATAATGCAATGAGTTCTCTTTGTTTGCTATCATCACCAGGCCTGAGGAGCTGCATATTCAGGCATTCTTTGTCTGCTGAATACCTTCACTAAAGTCTGGGCGAGATGGGAACGAGGCGTTAAGACTGTCAGGGCCGGCTCATTATCTCAGTGATGGGGCAAGTGTTGGCACTGTGCAAATGAGTGTTTTGAGAGTATAACTCACTTGGATGACAGAGTGGAGGCTGGCGACGGCTGGTTGCCCTCTGAAGCCCCATTACTGGGGGAGCTGTGGTCGCTGTCACCATTGTTGCCCCAGGTGTGCTCCGGGGCATCTTCCTTGAACTCCTGTCCCGACATGATCCGCTCTATCTCCTCCTCTGTGATCTAAAACAGCACACACACAAACACACACCCTTACAGCACATTCTCATACAACAGAAATCTCTGCGTCTCGCTTTAGTTGATTAACATCGACTGGCACCACACCGCTTTTCACTCAAATGTTGAGTAGCAAGGACAAAATTCCACTATGAAATGGGGAGTGAGAGAAAGGAAGAAAGGAGGCATTTGTTTGTGTCTGTGTGTGTGTTTGAAAGAGATAGCGTTTAAGTGGTGCACGCGCCTGAAATAATAGAATATTTGCAGGTAAGTGCAGGCAGAAAACAGACAAAACCCATTCTGAAAGGCTTAACACTCCTACAAAATGTGGTGTCTTGTTTCTGTGACTGAGGTCAATTCACTTTCATCAACTCAGAACATAAACCAAAACAGGCAATTCATTCCATATTAATGAGAGACGTCTTCCTCCCACTGGGCTTTAGGAAAAAAAGCGGTCTCTTAATGGAAGCAGATGCTTGTGTGTTGTGTTTTGCTGAATTGAGCTGGAAAGTATTGACCACATCCCTCTCCTGAATAGCATGTGTAGTACTTAGCGTCATGTCGCACATTTTCCAGACCACTTGCGCTATTGCCATTAATAATGAAGCCGAAGCTGAATGGGAATAAACAGCAGCTACTTGATTGGTGATTTAACAAGGTCAGGGCTCATTCTCAATGCTTCGCAAGTATCCCTGCACCCAAATATGTGGCAATATGGCACTCCGACTCAGTTTTATTTAGGTGAATGGCTGATTCTTTCATTTGGATCATTTCATGTAAGTTACCTCTGGGACTCTGGCAAAGCAATATGTGCATTCTGTGTGCTAGAAGGTCAGAAAATGTCACAAAAACATTTCAGCTGATTTACCTGCACAGGTCCGATGCTTTTATTCCTCCCTCCTGGCATGCCATCCTCCCTGATTGCTGCGTGACAAAAAGAGGGAAGAGAAATTAGTTCCATTAAAAACCATGGAAAGTCTCACAGCTCTACCTAGTGGCTGAAACCCGTTTGATTTCACCCTTTAATATAATTTCCATTTTTTTTTTCTTTTTTCTCTGATTGTCTCTATGCACTGGGAATGGATTGTTAAATACTGGATGTGAATTCACTCCACTCCTCAGAATAAGTCTACCTTAAAAGTACTCTGAGAATAAATCATATTAAATCAGCCTTTCAGGCAGTGAAAACGCCACTCACAGCTTTCCCCACTAGAGGGCAGCATGTTCCCAGGGAAGGCCTGAGGCCAGACTAATGCTCCAGTCATTCCAGAGGGATCTACTCTGATGCCTTCCAGGCTACCTCTAGTCTTTAAAAGAAGCTAGAAAACGGCTCTTTCCATGAGGATTTTTATAAATTTATAATATCCATCCAATTATTTCCAAGTGTTGCAAAGTCTCTTTATCAGCGTGAGAAGTTGAAGAGGTCTGCGCCCATCAGCCAGTTTAAACTGGGTAGACGATTTCTATAACAACATGCTCATATCAAATGAGACGGCAGATGTGCAGAGATATATCGTCCATGTTGTCTCTTCATTTGCTCCTCTTCATCTTTGGTATGCTTTAGGCTTTGTTTTCTGAATGGCATTTGATGCACATTAGCATGCTCAACCCATAAAACCATTTGGGGTCAGACCCAGCGGCACCTCTCAGACTTATGATGAAATTTGTGTCAGCATGACCTCATGGGAAACTGTGAGCTTGCTTTAAAGTGCAAACAGAGACCAACACAGACGTGTGAGGACGTGCGTTGTGTATTTGCTGGAGGCATTTGGAACAAACTTTCATACACTTATCAGATAATTAGTGACACAGTTACTGAAATAAGTTAAAACGCAGCTGATAATGGGGGGACACTTCAGTTAAACTGCATCTTCTTTACATTGAATTTTAGGACATCATGATTTCAGCTTCTGCTTTTCTGCTCTGTAAGAAAGCCCTGCTTTACCTTTGCGGTTCATCCCCATCTGCAGACACTTGAGCAGGCGGCAGTACTGGCAGCGGTTGCGCTGTTTGCGCGACATCTCGCAGTTCTTGTCGCGGCTGCAGCGGTACACGCGCTTGTTGCAGATGCTGCGTTTGAAGAAGCCCTTGCAGCCCTCGCAGGAGATGATACCATAGTGCAGGCCAGTGGCGCGGTCTCCACAGATAAGGCAGGTACGCTGGTCAGCTGCATCATCTGAAAATGGAGCAGAAAATGAAAAAATGATTTAGAATAATTTCCACCTACAATTTCTTGGCACTCATTTATCCGAAGCACAAATGACTAAATAAAATGAATAGTGGGTGCAAGAACCTTGCTGATGGCAGTTTTTAACTGAGATCATGTGGGCGGTTGGGCCTTAAAGAAAGCCCCATACTCTTGTTAATCCAAATAATTCTTAAGCTGTGACTCTCACTTAGTGAAAGTTGAGTTGTAAGGCAGCATGATGGAGAGCGGAGATGTCTTAGACATGTTTTATTCAGCAGCTCTCATGAGCTGGGACGACACGACCGATTTGTTTACTGTCTCTCCTTTCCCCCCCCCTAACAACAGCGGTGTCACATGAAAAGCTTCATTCAACATCCGACTATATACCACCGCACATTTACACCAAGTATGTGCAATATCATTTGAAATCATCACCAATCCTATCGTTGTACAGATGCTCTTCCCTCTCAATCATCAACCTTCCTCTTGTTCCCATGTAGAGTTAAGTTGATTAGTCTGAACCATGACAAGGACAGAAATAAATAAGTTACTCATTTGGAGGACATGAGAGGGGGCATTTGTGGGCTTAGAGTAGTAGGAAGAATATGCTCTAAGCAAGAAGCTTTCTGGAACAGGATGCTTCAACAAAGTGCATTAAAAGTAGCAGATGAAGTGTCAGTGGTGTAGGCTTTTGAAGAATAGTGTGGAATTTTGTTGACTATATAAAAAAGCAGGACAAAGTGAGGAATCAAGACAGAAAAAGGGCTTGGTAAGCCAAGGTGATTCAAAAAGACGTACACATTTCCTCTGCAGGAGAAAGTAGTGCAGGTTAGAGGGGCGGAAGGGGATCAAAGAGATGGATCATACTGGAAAGCTACTTTGCTAATCACAACGCTGCTCCATAACTGTGAGGACAGCAATATGAGAAAGCTGTTGAAAATCTTCTCTTAATCCCCCATCTACCTCCAGGCCTCATAATACACATAATCAAACTCTCTGAGGAAGC
This sequence comes from Craterocephalus amniculus, assembly GCA_036024015.1. Taxonomy (NCBI): domain Eukaryota; kingdom Metazoa; phylum Chordata; class Actinopteri; order Atheriniformes; family Atherinidae; genus Craterocephalus; species Craterocephalus amniculus. The sequence continues at coordinate 3,908 of JAVQJG010051955.1, read as the reverse complement.
TGAGAATTAAGTTTGAGCGCATATTCTCTGCTGTCAAAGACATTAAGCTTCATCACACATGCCCACACTCACACACACACTGAATGAAGACTTCGACCACCTCTGCTCACCGTTACAGCACAATGTGATACGGTGACACTGCCACCCTGAAATCATGAACTCATTTCAGTTTTAATCTGAAAAGTTTCCTCAACGGGTCACCTCAGTGCTGGAGGGAATTTTGAGGGAATTTCATGTGAAAATAAAGAAACATGAGGCTGAAGTTCCTGATCGCACAGCCAGCTGTGTGAAGTCATTTTTCTTCCATTTTCTGCAAATAAAATTGATGCGCTCCCAAGAGTGCTCAGCATAGGATGTTTTTCTATAAACCAACAGGAGCTTCTCTTGAATTTTTTTCCAGACTCTTTGGAGTGAACCTTGGTCTTCTGTGGCCCCTTAGATGTATCGTTGCACCTCACAGGAGAAAGATCTTAATTATTTATTTGGTCGGCTACCATGACACTGGTGTTTCTTTAGTTTATGATGGGAAAGGCTGTCCTATGGCGAGATAATGTAGTGGAAATAATTAGAATTTTACAAACTTTTAAAAACAGGCCATTTCTTCTCTTGTATGACATGCCAGTGTCACATCACTGCAGTGAGATTGGGCTTCCCAGCATCTACTGTTAGAAAACATTCACTCAGGAATTCTCTCATGCAACCCCCAATCCAAAGAAACAATCCCTTTAATGTGAAGAGGGAGTACGACGTTTTCACACTTGGTGAAAAATCATCAGTGGGTGACGTAAGAATTAGAAAGACCAAATGCATCATGGGAAATATACTTACCTGTGTTTTGTTTCAGCGCTTACAGCAACAGATTTTGACAACTGTGTGCCTGGACACCAACAATGTGTTTGCACACCACTTCAGTACCCTAAAAGAAAGCCTGCAAAGATCACACCCAGTCTTAGAGGGATTTACAAACGTGTCCGATTGGGTCTTAAAGGGTTAAAAGTCTCAGGTGTTATTGTCTGTGCAGAACGGATCCAGATGGAAAGAACCTGCAGTGTTCGATGATGATGATGATGATGATTCCTGACGCTCGCGCTGAGATGCAGAGCCGTTAAAAATAACTTGTCAGTAACTCCTTTTAAACGATCTGCCTTACAATCGGCAATAATGTCTCTTTGATTTCATCATTACCTCCTTTGTTACTTCAGGTGAAATCCTCTTTATTCCCAGCTTAAATCCCATTTGGGAGGATAAGCTGCACTTTTATATTTTCATGTTTTACAAATAAATAAATAGAAGGAAATATCTCAGCACACATTGAATGGAAAGCAGGACCAGAACATGTGGTATTCTGCCAAACAAAGGCCACTCTGATACAAGAAAGGCATAATGGACAGAGAATCTAAGTGAATAACACAAAAGAAGGAGACCTCACAGGTCTGAGACTGTTTTCCTCCAGGTTAATGCTGCCTGCTGAGCTCGGGGATTAACCTGCACATCTGATTAATGTAAGACTCTTGTGTAAGGCAACAAACTGCAGCACACAGACGTTGGGACCTTTACCCTCCTATCAGCCAGTAATGAAGGCAGAACAACAGAATTTACATGGGCTTTCACTGCCTGCTGGGTTGTTTTAAATATCAAATCCAAGTAGAAAAAACACTACAGGTTAGGCTCAGACGCTTGTATGGGTGCAGTCACATGACCCAGTCAACATTTTATTTCATCATCATCATTTTTTATTGTTCATGCCTTTCATGTCTTGTCATTTCATATTACATACATGAGCAGATTCTCCATGAAGAAATGGAACAGAAGGAAGAATAAAATTTTTGTATTCTCTGTTCCTTAGATCCGACCATTGGTGCAGATTGTGGATTGATCACATTTAATGATATTCTACATCATATCAGGTTATATTAAGCTATGTTTTATCAGATAGAGCACCATTATTAGAATTTTCCTCAACCTAATCTATTCAAAATGCCTCAAAAATGTTGCTCAACTCAAGGCACATTTCAGCAGAAACCAGCACATTTTTGGCATTTTTCCTTGTACGTCAACCGATTGATTGTGAGACCTCACATATTTTGTCATTCAACGAGTGGACTTGTTAAAGAATTTGACTGTTGAACCTGTTTGTGTGTGGTGAAAACAGAGGGGCAGCTCAAACACACACAAACAGACAGAAGCTGTTTACCTCAAGGGACACGGCTTCAGGATACCCGATACTGTGACTGCTGTAAATGGCTGACCCCATCACCCCTTCCTGATTAGAAAGCAGAATGTTTTGACAATAAACAGGCCAAACCAGCACAATCTTTAATATTCAAATGAGCAGGATTACGCTTTTGTATGTATGATTTAAAGGGGCAGCCCACCAGAGGCATGTGACTGAGCTGAGAACTAAGCCTCCCAGAGAGACAGGGTTTTCATAGCGGGCTGCAGGGTTCATGTACTAAAGGTAATTAGAGGAAGGTGGAGGGGGTGGGGGTGCATATGGCATAAAGCCTCTCTCAGATAATGAATGGTGAATAGAGGTCTTCTAAAGCCTGGGGACAGATTACCATTTAAATGGTGCGAGGTTTAAGTTTGCTGCCTGCAGAAGACTGCAGGGGCAGCTGTACTGTACAGAGACAATGGAGCTTCACACAGTGAGCCCATCCTGGGATTAGAATTTAACTATTTTGGTGATTAACTCTACACGGCGAGGAGGTTAAGTAGATGTGAGAAGAAGCCCTTCCAGTCAGAAACATCCTCTGTTGTTGGTGTTAAGACATCCAAAGAGTTCTTTAGGGGCATGCAGTGTGACATAAACCAGAACTCATTAAGACTGCTGTGAGTTTAGAAAATATTAAACATGCATATGTTTCTCTTCTCTATGCAAAAATTATGTTCTTGATTAAATATTTGCTGAAATGAGTGTTTTAAAAATACTTTAAAATGTATATTTTAAATATCCGAAATGTTTACCTGTTTTAACTAAGGCGAGGGATCCTTGCTTTTTAATCTCACGTTCACATATAGAACTGCCTCCGTGCACTTCATTGGTATTTTCAGAGTACTTTGCCTGTTTCTGGATGATTCCACTGGGGAGCTTACCAGCTGACTCAAACTGGATGGATTTGCTGGAGCAGTAAACACGAAAGAGATTAGCATTTCCTCCACACTGTCTCTTTTCCCTTTTTGTGCAAATGTAATGGACTCCGAACCTCTTTCTAGCCATATTGACAGGCCTATGAGGTCATAAAGAAAAAGTGGGTCACTGAAGACTTGCTTTGCATGCCTGTCTTCAAGACTTTGGCTTTTTCACCACTGCTGACCCTGTGACCATGCGGCCCCCTATAGGTCACGTGTGTACTGCAGTTTGCGAATATAGACTATTACTTTTTGGCGACACATACAAATAATGGTCCAAACAAATGCAAGTATGTTCTTGGCTTTAGTGACAAAGATATCAAACTAAGACAGCAGCTTAAAGGCCCATTTATGCTCCCTGACCAAGTGTCTTCATGCGTCGCTGCCTTCATGCTTCCATGCGTCGTTTCTGTTGCTACGGCTAACCTCCTCTAAGCGGCAGTGCTGAGTTTATTGTGAACTCCGCGATACAACGTTAGATTCAAACATCGATTGGCGGCACAAACGCGCTGCTATTAAGTTGTTTCTAACCACCAACACACCGTGAACACTTGTACAACTTTATTTCAAAAGCTTGTGCAACTTCTAATGTTTTTTTCGCTGTCTTCATTCTTCTTCTATGTTTTTTTTCTTCCTGTTTATCTTCTTCTTCTTCCCTGGTTTGTTTTTGCTCCACTATGCTCAACACTGACCCCGTGGTGTCCGGTGGTATTACTCCGTCATCTGTGTCGAGTGACGGATTAGAAAAAGGAGCCTGAAAACGCACCAAAAACACA
>JAVQJG010051948.1:0-10780 GCA_036024015.1 Craterocephalus amniculus | reverse complement strand
ATGAAGACCTTCACCTTGATAACAGCTTCACTTCTCTGCAGCTTCAGTAAGTTCCAGCTCTGAATTCTTCTCAACCACATTTATGATTCGGTTCAATCCAGAACAATGCAAAACCTTAAAAAGATCATTCAGAGCTTCTTTTCTTTATTTAAAATCAATCATTTGTTGTTTCAGGTTGGCTCCCTGGCCCAGCAGTTTCTGGGTCTCAGAGCGTGCAGGTCCGTCCTGGTGAAGATGTCTCACTGCACTGCTCCATCATGTACGAACAACATTTTCTGCTTTTCTGGTACAGACTGGTCAACACAACCAAGTTCGGCTGCATCTCTTTCATGTATGGTCCAACAATAGAAAACTGTGATGGATTTAAAGATGGATCATACAACATGGGTTTGAACAACTCGACTCTGTTTCTGACTATCAAAGAAGTGAAAACATCTGATTCTGGACTGTATTTCTGTGGATTTTATGATAGCGGACACCCAGTTCTCAATGTGGTTCATTTACATGTGGAAGGTGAGATTTCAATAAATTATCTAATTCTATTTGTTCAGGTTATTTCCATTAACAATAGAAATTGTGACTTCTATCATTTGGTACTCAGAGGCTCCCATGAACTAGAGGAAGTCAGCAGTGATTGTAAAAGTAAGATTTCTTTCATTAGAACCACTAGTTCTCCACATCTCAGTCCATCATTAACTCTGGATTCACGAATCTAGTTTCAGAAAAGCTTGATGAAAACACAAAGCTGCTGGCTGGGATGCTGGGAGGTCTGGCTGTTTTCTTCATCATCGTCATCATTGGTCTGATTGTTCAAATCAAGAAACTTCAGAAAGGTACTTCCTATAGAAGCTGAACCCAGTTTTGCACTAGCTTCTGTTGAATGATGGCCTGCAGGGAAGATGAGGAAAATCTAATTATTGTCTTCTCCATTAGAATGACATGTCCAACAGGGGTTGAAAGCACTGTTATTTTGCCTTTCTTTAGTTGTTTGCTACCTCTGTTGTCTGAATCTTAAATCTTAAAGCAGAGTATGAACCATAAGGGTCTGGGAGATGTTCCTTCTGCCCTGTCTCATATACTCTCTGTATTTTGTGTCCTTGTCTGAACTTCAAGCTAGTCCATTTTGTTAGCAAGCAATCTCATATTTCCATTCAGAACAGTTAGAATAAATGGTTTTAATGTTATATGCCTTTCCCTCTGCTACCCTCCTCCGCAGCATCATTTTCAATTCATCATCAACTTGTAGGTAATTTGTTGATTTTTTTCAGTCACTGGGTTTGTAAAGCTTAGACATTTTGTTTGTTCTCTCTTTCTATGCTTGGATGTTGCTGATGAAGAAAAATATCTACGACAGAACGAGGTAAGAACAGTTTCAATATTCCTATTCAATGATGAATCATTAATCCATACTTTGAGGCTGCAAAACAGCTTAATTGCTATTTATTGAAACATGCAATTTCCTGTATGCAATTTCTTGTATTCATATAATAACCTCTCAGAAGACTTCCCACCAAACCCCCACAAACTGCAACAATCCTACTACTGCTCATAAAGAGCAATCTGAACACCTCAATAATGAAAAAATCTTAAACTTCCTATTTGAAGTAGAAAAACTGAGTAAAGCTGTTTTCAAAAACTTCTCAAAAACTTGGCACTTAATTTTTCTTATGTTTCTCAGTCAGGATATTCTAATACTCCCTGCTTGCAGCGTCAGTACTGAATTTGGTACAGTCAACCATAACATCCTATTAGACCAACTGGAAAACGTCCAAGCGTCTTCATGTGTCGCTGCCTTCATACTTCCATGCATCGTTTCTGTTGCTACGACTAACCTCCGCTAAGCGGCAGTGCTGAGTTTATTATAAACTCCGCAATACGTTAGATTCAAACATCGATTGGCGGCACAAAAGCGCTGCTATTAAGTTGTTTCTAACCATCAACACTCCCGAAACACTTGCAGAGCCTTATTTCAAAAGCTTGAGCAACTTCTATGGTTTTCTTCCTCCTGTTTATCTTCCTCTTCTTCCCACGTTTGGTTCTGCTCCACTATGCTCAACACTGACCCCGCAGTTTCCGGGGGTAGTAATCGTCATGACTACAGTCATGGAGTTTTTCCAGGTCTCTCCATAAAATGAGTAAACTGAAACTTATCCAGGATGCTGCAGCTAAGACAGCTAACACACTGGCTTCCTGTCTTGATGGAGAAATTTTCTTTTTTCTAATTTGTTTTCTTGAATATAAGCTTGATGATGGATCTTTGTGTGTGTGTGTGTGTGTGTGTGTGTGGGCGGGTGTGTGTGTGTGTGTGTGTGTGTGTGTGTGTGTGTGTGTGTGTGTGTGTGTGTGTGTGTGTGTGTGTGTGTGTGCGCGAGTGTGTGGGTTGATCAGGGTTTTGTTTCTCAGCTGAGTTGTCTTAAGCTCTCTTGTTTTATCATTTCTCTTTACCTGGTTCACAACAGAGCAGCAGTTGGTAGTTTTGTCACAGCAAACACAGAAAGGAAGACGAGTCCTGATCAAAGAATCGGAAGAATTAGAGCAGGGGGGTCAAACTCAAACACACGGTGGGCCAAAGTGCAAAACTTGGACAAAGTACTGGGCTAGTACTAATATTTATTAAAATATCTTCCTCCAGATAAAACATTGAGCCTTTTCACTTGGACTCAGACAAGTTGTGCACTGACTATGGACTAAGCAAAGTTAAATACTGTGGAATATACAATGTAATACAGCAGACATGCAAAATCACAATTCTAATTAAAACAATGCATTAATGGCATTCATTTTTAAATAAAATCTAGATAAAAATGGTACATTTTGTTTTTTTCAGTATTCTAATTTGATTTTAAACAGAAACCTTTTTCCACAGGCTGATGATACATTTAAAGATAAAATAACATTAATGAATAATAATATCCCTCTGTGAGTCTGCAGCCATTCAAGCCCATCCCTTGGAGCAGTAAGAAAACAAAAAAATAGTTGGCTTCACACTTATGTGTCCTATAGCCAGGTACCGGCGACTCTTTGGATCAACATCTGGACTCAGAGCAGAGCAGGAAGTCCTAGCTCAGGCCTCCATCACTACATGCCTCCTGTGCGATGTTATTATTATCCTGTTTTTATTGATGCACCAAAACACCAGCAGCCGTCTAGTGTGTTAGCAGTAAGCGTGCTGTGTTACGTACTCACATATGACTTTTTTATTCCTTTATGTTTACATACGTTAGACCACTGATTTTCCCTCATAGCAATGACATAAACAGCAAATGGAACACAGATTTTTAGATAATTTTATTGAAGGTAAAAGTATACTACGTTGTGTGAATGCACTCTGTTAGCAATACTAAACTTATTTACATTTTGGAACTTATCAGGTCATAAGAAGTTACAGAAAAAGATACTCCCGTTCAAGAATAATACACACACACCCCTCACCCCTCCCCCATCCTTATTTACAGTCATAGGAGAAACCATTTTACCCACTTTGTCAATTTAGTTTCACCAGAACATTTTTCTCAAATGAAAATCATCTGGTCCTTAACAGGTCTTAAAATTGGGTTTGCACAGCCAACACATCACATATTACAATGTGTGATGATCTTTTGACCATCTAATCAAAATACAGAAACCATGTGTGGTGAAACTAAGTGAATAAAGAAATTATGGACCAGTTAGGTGATCAAATTCACTACAGTAGGAACACCTCTATGAAAACAGAAACTCTTTAGCATTCAGGTGTAAGATAATTCAGAGCACAGGAGGAAAGACATCAGCATGACCGAAGGAGTTGCTGCCTCTCACTGGTCTGAGAAGGATCATACATCTCCATTAGTCTACATCATTCACAAGTGGAAAACCTTCAAAACTGTTTACCATTTTTCTCAGGAGTGGATGTTTTAACAGTTCAGTTCAAAGTCGGACATTACAACCACAGGCGCGGTGGAGGAGGGCTGATGAGCATCGCTTATTCTACAAACGTATTCTGGAGTAAAATGTGGCCGTCTGTCGTCTATACATCCATCTAGCCTTAAAGAAGCACTACAAGAAAGTACAGTCATCTTATTTACAATTTTATTTTTCATTTTGAATCATGACCAGGGTTTTTTAGTTTTCTGTTTTCCAATAAAAAATAAATATCATGCCTAAATGACAAACTACAAAAGCCGAGTGAAGTCTGTGTGTTTGTTATTCATTTAAATGATAAGAGATCTTTGAGCTCAGACAGGATTTTACAGAACAAAAACACCAGGACTGAGCTTCACACTGTAAAAGCTCCGTTCGGATGTGGACGCAGGAAACACAAGTTTCTTCTTGGCCCATCTTGGAGACGTGCTGTCAGCAGGGACACGGGCTGAGACGCGCTCTATTTTTTGAGTACATCATATTCATCTCTCCCCTGGACTTGTCTGGGTCTCAGAGGCTGAGGTAGGAACGTTGGGATGAAGACAGCATGAGACAACAGATCATTTCATTTTTAATCATGCTGAGCGGCGTTTCTGTTTAAGCTCACCTGGTAATGATCATTGGTGGCTCTGTTCCTCGGTTCATCGTTCACCAGCGGCTGTCGATCCGACCCTGACGACACAAGTTCAGAGCTCTATAATAATCATTTCTGAGACATAAACTAATCTGATCAGGACTATAATTACAGAAAATACCATTATGGTTTTTGCCTACTACTAAAGAGGCGCCTAATATAATTTCTTCATTTGTTTGTGTACTGAAAAAGCTGACATCCATGGATCTGTGCATCATCATATGGACTGAATTCTAAGTGGAAATTGTAATATTCATTTACTTGTGCTGATATAGTTTTTCTCTTTTTAGTTTTTTTCTTTAAGTACTTTCAAACTAATTTAAAGGTTAATACAGTCTAAAATGAACTTAATTTTCTAACATAATAATACATTAATCCCCATTAATTATCCTTATTTCAAACCTTATTTCAAATATTTACAGGATCCTGCAGGATGACCCATCTGATATCATACAATTAATGATTGTTGTCGCAGGAGGGGGTTCACGCATACCATTGTATATCATCTTCGGGGTCATGGCTCAAAAAGTTTGAGAACCCTTAATTTATATAATTTATCATAGTTATATTCCGAACGTAGAGATGTGATTATCCTTTTTTTATATTCAATATTGCAAAAGTTGTCACACGGCGAAATCCTTACACTGTGTGTGTGTGTGACAGACTGACCAGCTTGAGATGGACATGATGCATCAGCATTTCGGGCCAAATTGAAATTAACCATTTCTTCACTCGGCTCGCTGGAACCTGTAGCGCTGGAGGGACTGCCCTTGTTTTATGGACTTTCTATGGAAAGTGTAAAGCTCCTAAATTTTCCCTCTTTACAGTAAAATGTTTTTAAAGTGCAACTTGCAGGTCAAAAGCGCATGAAGCCTTTTTCATAAAATCAAAATAAATAAAATCTAAAAGCAGGTAAACGCACCTCATGGCGTAAATTCTCAATGATACATAGGCTATATTTCCCTCTGTGTTTAGCTGAATCCTTAAAAATCGGCCCGCTGACTTTTTACCCTTTAACAAACAAATCCCCAAATGTTCACCTTTCTTTGTCATAAATATTCATTCTCACTCAATTGATACTTATTTAGAGATTTACAAGACATTTTCAAATTATTACTGTATAGAGAGAAAACTGCTCATAAATATTAGTTTAATTGTTTAAAGTGTTTCCAAACATGTGTATTTTCTCCTTTTTCTCCATTTTCCTTTTAAAGGAAAGTGTGCTATACAGCACTTTTGATTTTCATTGTTCAAATGTAACAATCACAAAAAATCATGTGATAAATCAGGATTTTTATATCTTTACTTCAAACAGATATAACTCAGTCTTCAAATAATGTTCAAATCTTAACAATTAACTGATCTGATACCTGGAAACTACAGAGTGACAAAAGGCTTTAAATATTTTTAAATGATTATTCTAAGTTTATCAATCATTTAGATCTCATCTGTGTACCTCCTGCATTAGCTTAGTTATTATGATACAAAGTTGTTTCTCCATACATCAGCCTCATTAAACATGGTGGTTTTGTACAAACATGACCTGAACATGAGACGTATGAAAACACAGGATGTGTGCCTTGAGACAGTTTTTCTCTTCACTCAGTGATCCTGCTTTGCAACATGCTGATGGAATCATAAAAATGCTGACTCAGCTCATTAGATTAATGGATGGATGGATGGATATAAGGTTAAAGACGGAGTTTACGTTTCTTGGTGGGGGTGTTCGTGCTGGTCCGAGATTTGGAAGCGATGAGGTAGACGGCCACTCCTACGGCCACCGTAGCCACCACGTCTCCTACTACTATACCAGCTAAGGAGGCCATGTCCAACTCGACGCAGTTGTCACATGCTGGAAATAAACACACACACACACATCAGTGCAGTTGTCTTCAACTACAACTTTGTCATCCAAATGCAAAATAAAAATAAAACATAGCAAACATGACAAAAGCTTTTCTGAGGAGCTTACTTCGAAATTTTACGAAGATTCTTGAGTCAGCGACTTTACACCTGTACTCTCCTGTGTTCTCATCGTTGTAAACTACGTCATAATTCGTTTGGTCATTGTTTGGAGGATCTTCGGATTTAGTAACAGAATCACCATCCCCACAACTCAGAGTAATTCCATTTGCCGTTTCGTCCACTTTTATTTCATTTGTTTTCACTGAGAAGGAAAAGGAAACATTGGATTGAAAACATAAAACTCTGCCACATATAAATGATGCAGTTCTTCGTATAATGTGCAATGCAAATTATGATGTGAAGTTTAACTGCTCCATTTCAGATTAAGGGCGGTGTTCTTACCATCCTGACAGCTGACAAATGCTGCAGGAGAAAAAGGTGATGTTTAATAATAAGTAATCATAAATATGGTATTTCATTGATCAAAGTGTATTTCTACATACTCAAAAACCATTAAGAAAAAAGGTTTATCAACAAAAAACATTAGAAAAAGACATCATAAATAAATACAAGTAAAAATTCATCTAAAAATGAAGCATGTGTAATTAACTGATGTTGAATAAATGACAGCATGCTGAGCAGATATATGTATATGACCTGAGACGTATTTGTGATTCATGAGCCGAGATGCAGAGAAACCTTCAGTTGTTTTAGAGCATTTTACAGAAAAAATTTTAACTTCTAATCCATGACAATGTATGAAGTAAGGGATCAGTGCATCAGTTAAAAAGACAGACATGAAAAATCAACCAAATGATTCTTGAGATGCCTGATCATAAAGACAGGAAATGGCACTGAGGCTCATAACGGCATCAGTTTGAATGTTTCTTGTGACTCATTGTGAGTGGCCTACCTGTCAGAATCCAAAGCAGCAGGAGCTGGTATTTCATTGTGAATTTGGTCATCTCTGTTCTGTGATGACAGAAGGAAACATTTCAGCCCCACTGAGAGCAGCTGTGAGCAAACATGAGCAAACCGGAAGGGGGCCATTTTCTGCTTCACGGCAACCATTTTATTCTGCTTTTCCCTGCTGATCCACCCTGATCACACAACTCTCACCGCTCCCAAATAATGTTGGTGAGGCAAGATCCCTGTTTCTGCTTTTAAATATTACAAACTCTGACAGCGTTTTAGTAGGTTTAATGGATTTTTAAAACAGAAAAGTATGAAATAAAGAAAGCAAAGAGATGACTTATTTAACAAACACACACGAACACGTCGTGTGGGCTGAAAAAGAGAAAAATACACTCTCACAGTAAATCTGAAATAAAAGTACAGACCTTGAACTGAGGCTCTGCTGCGTGTCTGCTGTGAAAGCATCCAGTCTCCGCCTGCAGTCGGTGTGCTTCACGTTGTGTGTTCGTACGAGTGTGTGTTCATGTTGAAGAAAGACAAGGAAGTTAGTGTGATTGGCTCGTTTTCAGCCTCACCAGTCTTTGTTGACTTTTTCTGATGGTATCTTCTAATTTTGACATGTTTAAAATCACATTTATCATATTTCACATCCTGCCATCTCTACCTTTAGTCGTTTCTCTAAGTTTCAATCTATACAGCCATTTTTTGGCACAATTGTTGAGGAATTCTTTTTTTTTCAAACTGACTGACTGAAAGTTGAAGGTTACTTGTTTCACTCCCACGTGTTTTTGTCATTTCCCACAAAGATCTGAGCATCAGTCACAGAGGCTGAACCTTCGCTGACTATGGAAACAAAGTCTCAGCTTTGGGTGAACACACTGATCAGTCTGTCCACACAAACTGCTGCTTGCTGTACGCTTCTTCTGGGAAATACGTTCAGCTCCATCTGCTAAACAAAGGAAGGAGCACATCTGTGTGTGAATGTTTAGATGAATATTTTAATTTCCCCATATGGTGTAAACAGTTTTTCACGCCCTAATGTACACAGCAGACTCCCGTTCCCTGTTCAGCCCAGGAGCAGTAGCTGAGAGAAACATAGAGCAAAGAGATGCTCCCACACCACAGCTCTGCTTCCTGTGTGAAGAAAAGCCACAACAAGCTGTGACCCAGAGCCAGCACCTGGCACCAACACACACAGCCAGTCACTGCTTCTCCCCTGCACCTGCTTTTGGAAAAGAAAAATAAAACAAAATGTCTTGTTTTCTCTTCCTGAGCAGCCGAACTCAGCTCATTCCCAGCATGATGAAAACGTGCCTCACATGAGAGCCATGCGCCCCCTGGTGAGCGTTTATAAAAGCGCAGCATCTCCGGTATTTAAACATTTCCTTTATTAGATGCCTCTTTTATACACATATACATATGCATACAAATATACATGAAACATGTCCATAAACAATTATATACCCTATAATTATGCACCATCTTATTCAGATATTTGCCAACATACATGTAACATTGTGGTGTTAGCGAAGAACAATAAATGCATTCCGTTAATGCGACATCATTAAAAGCATGTGGTTACAGGAAATGACTCGTTATACTTTGCATTGTGGAGAGCAGGAGTGCAAACACCTGACTCACTTCATCACGTTAACATGGACTGGTTCGTTTCAGGGGGCCCTGGTTCCAGCTGGAAGGTGACTGATGATTGGCTGGATGGATGAGTGGCAGTCGTCCTGGGTTTTCCTCACAGACAGCTGCGTCGTTAGAAGTACCTCTGCATGCACGTTTGTTATTGTGTGTGTTTTTCTGAGCTCAGTCAGAGCCAGATCTCCTCGCTGCTTGTGCTGTTCACCTTGTAGATGTAGCCCACCATCGGGTATCTGGCGAAACCTGCACACAGAGAAATATGAAAAACATAAATGATCACTGCTGTTCCCTGAAACTTAAACATAAATCATGAAAAAAAAAGGATCAGAGTGTATATCCCTGACCTCTTGCTGCGTAGGCTAAAGACAGATCTTCCTCTTCTTCTTTGTTTTCTTCTCCCACGCTGTTCTGCTGGGCAGCCTCTCGGGCTAGCAGGAGTGATATGGGAAAGAAAAGAGGACAGAGGCCGAAGCAGTGAGACGTAATGATATATTTCCCGGGGAATCGTTTTGGGGAAATACAATTTAGCTAAGTGGCCACCAGCTGCTGAGAAATGGAAACTGTTCAGCAGTGAAAATTGTTCTAGACTTGAAAGTCGATGGATCCTTTCTCACTCCCATCGTGGCATTATGGGATTATCTTTGTAATTGGGTGATAACTGCAGGCTAAATACAATTTAAACAGATTATTTTTTTGTCTGTTTAAGTTACAGAGGATTGTTAACTGTAGGTTCACCTGTTAGAAGCTTTTTAACACAAATAACTAATCAGCCAATCACATGGCAGCAACTCGTGCATTTAGTCATGTATCATGGCCAAGACGATTTGCTGAAGATTACAACGGAGCATCAGAATGAGAAAAAGGGGGGTTTGGTTACTTCCAAAGTGTCCGGCTTTCTGGTGTGAGTCTGGGAATAAAACGTGACCCTCAGCTGCTTTCTGCTTACTAAAAAGGTAAATGTGATGTATGATGGAAATCAGGATACGGAATATTGCAAAGCTGCGTTTTTAGCATGTAACACTAACCCTAACATTAGCATACAATCTAATGTTGTGGCCTTTATGCTTTATTTATTTATTGTACATTTAACTCCGGGCTTGGACTGAGTGCATTGCAGGTCTAGGTTGTCTTCACCAAAATGTCTTGTTGATCTCAGATGTCAGCGGAGAATCAGCAGACTGGTTGGAGATGATAGAAAGGAAACAGGAAGTCAGATGTGGGGCAGTGGCTCAGGTGGTCATTCAATAATGTGAAGATTGGTGGTTCGAATCCCGCTACCACCTCAGCTGCTAGTCATGTCCTTGGCCAAGACACCTTACCCTCCTTGCCTCCAGTGATGGTAAGGATGTGTTAGGAAGCGGCTGGTTAGAGCCGCGGGGATTGTTTTCTGTTTATGTTTCCTGGTTTGTTTCCCCTGTATGTCACGCTGGGAGTGTCTGAGTACAGCTGAGAGCCAGAGCCCCGCCCCTGTTATCACCCTCATCTCTTCCACCTGTCTGTCCTCGCTCTCCTGGTTCATGCACCTGCACCTCGTTATAATCACTCTGTCTATAAAACCTGTTGGGCGCTGTAACTCGCGGCCGGATCATTGCATTATTGTTTGTAGAGCTCCTGTCGTCACTTTGTACGAGACTTTGTCTGGCGATCTCCCCTGATCTTCTCCTCCTGCGGACTTCCATGTCCTCTGCCTGTCCCTGCCCCGTTTCCACGAGCTTCTTGGACTGCTCGATGATCTCCGCAAGTCTCCCCTGTGACGACCCTCCTCAGTTCATCCAT
>JAVQJG010051932.1:0-18717 GCA_036024015.1 Craterocephalus amniculus | reverse complement strand
TCATTATTATATCATAATCCGGGATAATTACGGGAAAATATAAATACGGGAGACCGGCGGGAAAGAGGGGTAAAATACGGTAGTTTCCCGGCCAAAACGGGATACTTGACAGGTCTGCTCCTTAATGTAACTACAGCACCTCTCTAGATCTCCACAGAGCACTCAGCTTCAGTGGCTCACTCTTCTGATTGGCTAATTTACAAAACAGCCAATATGCTCCTCCTATTTGTAAAATATTGCTACATTTTCCCAGCTCAGACAGTCCCTACCAAATTCAACATTTCAAAATGGAGGCAAGAGGCAGAGATGTTTTTATTATTTTCATGCTAAATCTCAAAGAATATTAAAATTCTTAAGTGGACATGTTTTTGAATAAACAAAAAACATGTAAATTAACTAAATAAGTTTGCAAGATGCCAATTGTGATGAGTAAACGTTTGATTTATAAAGTTGAAAGTGTACTGAGTAAAGCCCTGATGGAAGGACTGGCGCTTTTTAGGCATAAAAAATTCCTGTACAGGGTATGCAATGGAAAGTATTAAATACAAAACTACTTACTTAATCCTGACTCAAACTAAAATTTTCTAAATACCCTACTATCTATGATCCCAATCTTAATCAAACCAAACTTTCTTTGTCTAACTACATCTATTTTCTAACCTTACACACAATACCGTTTTCAGTGATGGCTGTTGTCATAAATAACCTTTCATGGCTTAGCATCAACAGCAACACATTTCACAAAACCATTATGAGCTCACATCGTTTCTATGAACTGATAACAGGACCAGGCACCTGAACAGGCAGCAGACATTTAAAGCAGGAAGCTGGATGGAAGATCGGCACAAGCAGAAACACTGAACAAGATGGGCATCCGTCATAAATGACAGCGATCACATGTCTGCTTTAAACGTAGATTCAGCAGTTCAAAGCAGCCGAAAGCCTTCCGAGAATAAAACCACCAGCAGCCAGAAAACTGAAGCTTCTTACTGAACATCCGTTATCTGATTTTCTGCTTACGTGACTGATTAGCTGAATGTTGAATGAAGAAGTTTATTTTCAATGGATGCCAGTTGGGCTTTTTTACATTATCTCTGTCTCCATTTAGTTTTAGATTTAAAAAACATCCATCCTCTATTTGTGCCCTCTGAGTTAACAGTAAGCTCAGGAAGTCGCTTCATAATTGCATGTGTGCAAAAACATAAATAAATACTTTTCTATAAAATATAAAATCTCACTTTCTAGTTTGCGGTGCTACAATGTGGTCAACAGTTCATCAGCTCAAATGAGATCCTGAAGCAATAATTATCTTGGCCCAACACAGTCCAAAGCCAATATTCAGCTAAGAGTTTAGTTAGAAAACCACAGAAGCGGACATAAAGGTATATTCTAACAATTTATCCAGGACTCCAATGGCTCTGCAGGGCACAGGAGCAGACGTATATTTTGCAGACAAGCGTGAGAAGCTCCTTTGTGAAACACTGATGAACATGTAGAAACGTTGTGATAAGTCAACTGGAAGGTTGGACATGCCCAACGCCAGATATGAGGTTTCATGTGCACAAACTGTCATGCTGGTGTTCTTCTATGGCATTCGTGTCAAGACCAGGAAAAGAAGCCAGCAAAGTCACCAGCGGGGAGGAAGAAGAGCAGGAAGTGTAGAGGGGATCAATTAAAAGGTACTGTGATATCAGGAGCAAATCAAAGGTCTTGTACAGTGAGTCAAGACAAGGATCACACTCCCTTTAAAATAAAAATGCAAAAAAACAAACAAACATAGCAAGGCAGGATGATCTAATTCGAAACCTACCAAGATCTACCAATTTTTTAAAATCAATCCACAGCCCAGCTGGAATAAGTTGACAGAAATGACTGCTGAGGACTTCTGGATATGGCGAAACGTCAGCAGCATCTTCACGGCAGAGCCAGAGGGGTTCATGTACGCAGAAAGCATGTATGATGTGGAGCGGTTCAAGCTAAATGGTACCAACAGCGGGTCCCTGCTAGTGTATGAGCTGAGGTCATGGACTTAGATAAAAAAATAGTTGCACCTTATAAAATTTCCAGGGAGATGGGTGGGATCAAAAGGTGACAAAAAAAAAAATCAAATGGGACAGAAAATAGGCAGCCCACTTCTTTATGCACCGTGCTCGTCTTACCATATTGGCTATAAGGGAAATCTGGCTGCCCAGTGGGCGCTTTGCTCAAGTCCTGAGTTGGTGTGGTGGCGGGTGCAAAGCCCAAAGGTGCAGTTCCTGGAGTGGTGGGCGGAGGGGGAACCTGGGGAGCGTACTGGTCTGCTTGTGGTGTGCCAAAACTGTAACCTGTTGGATAAGAAAGATGAAAAAAGATGAAGGCTTTTTACAAATAATACATTTCTGAATATTCCTTTATCACTTAGTAGGGTTTATGTGAACAAAGAGCTGAAACTACGTCAGCTGAGGATTCCTGAAAAACTCAGAATAAACCATTTCTCAACTTTTCTTCCAATTTGAGTAATTATGTTGCATGTTAAAAAACTTTTTTTAATATTAGAAATCCAATTAAGGTAACAAATCTATAAATACTGGATATAAGCACACTTGTAATGGATTAATTGCTGTGTTTTTTATCCATATTTCTATTTTTCTTAACTTAAGTTCATCATTTAAGGAATATTAACTCAATTTAATTGAGAAACAGTAATGATTAACTGCAGGGAATACTCCCTAATAGATCTCTGAGTAACATTTCATTAAATTATGAGCTTCTGCGAGTCATGCTGTCCAGCTCTGATAAGATGAAGGTTCCTCCCATGCATACCACAGCATACCACATGAATTTGAAACCCTTTCAAATTCAACTCAAATATTAACATTTATTTTACTAAAAAAAGAAAACAACACCTAGTTCCCTAAAACTGATATTCTCTGCTTGCTTTGATTTATACAGCTACAAGCAATATCATTTCCCACAATAGATCAATAAATTATGATTCATTCAATCATTAAGACTGAAACATTTTAGGTTAAGGCACTCAAAAAAAGAAAACAACTTTTGCAAAAAGTGACCAAATTTCTAAGACATTTCTAAGAAAGGTTTTAAATACAACATAATGAATAACATATTACCCATCAGAAATTGAGAATGTAGAAAACAATCCAACGTGTAGCGTGATTCAGTACCACTGACCGAACTGAGGTGCTGTGCTGTAGCCCTGCTGAGGGTATCCCTGAGGTGCAGCAGCGAAGCTGCCCGCCGGGGTTGTGACCAGGAATGCGTTAAAGGGTGACGGAGGCTGTGCGGGGGTTCCCCGGCCTGCTGACAGCGGAGGTCCATACCCCCCTGTTCCAACACAAAGCAGATTGGATGCTTCTATTATTAGATGTGGGCTTTTTTCCCCCCTTTACAAATGATTGTCAGACACTTCTGATCAAGGACAGACGTATCTGAATCGCATTGGTTTATCATTGCTCAGTCGATCAGCTGACAGACAGATAACATTGATTAAGTTGTGGAACACCATCTAAAAAGTGAAGTATTTTCTGAGTGAGCGCAGGCCAGTACTGCAGCAAGCGCTGCAGGTTGACCCGGAGGTGGTGATATGAAGTCGAGCCTGACCAGAAGCAGAGGGAGGCCGGAATCCATTCAAGGCTGCCATCTGTCTCAGGCAGCAAATTATCAGCAGCCTCAGCCTTTATGAATCAGTGATAACATGTACTGTTAACTGTCATCAGCTGATTGGCTACTCTGTGTGCAACCCCCATTTCTGTCACACAAGCGTTTCCAGATAAGCACATGATCACATGGCAATGTCCCATTTATCTGCAATCTCACAGTTGCACAACATACAAAAAAATTCTGTTAAAGTGGTGTGGAGTGAAGTGCTCACACCTACCTATGGGCTGGCCGGTAGCAGATACCCACACTCCTTCAGGGAGAGGAAAAGAGAATTTAGCGCAGAATATTCCCATCATACAGTTTAATACTCAAACTGACAGCAATCAGCGATCAACATGCGAACAGTTAATGTTTCAGCTCAGAAATTAACACTCTTAAACAATTACTTCAAGGTTGTCCTGCTAACAGTGTGCTCCTCTCGCTCTGTTCTGGGACTTGTTCCCACTCACCTTGTGGCCCATAAGGCTGTTGCCAGCCCTGAGCCGGCTGTGCTGTCCAACCATTAGCTGCACTCAAGATGCCCCTGGGGGCCCACTGGCCAGGCCCAAGCTGGCCAGGAGCTTTACTGTCACGAGGTTCAGCCTTCTTTACTTCCACCTGGACAAAGGACAAGGAGGGCACATTTGGCAACACCAGTAAAGGGTCAATGAAGTCCCTCACCTAGACAGGCCTGTTCTACAACTCATACTTTATCTCAACATTTTGGGCCAGTTTGAAATCTTTAATTTATTTGATTAATGTAGGGCAGCTATGTCAATTAATATTACTGTTAAAACACAAGAGCTGTATAGCCATGTGTCTCAGGTACCAGGCTAAAAGTAGGAATTTCCCAACCAAAATGTGAAAAAAGGAAAATCATTCTACTGTGACAGGAAATGCAAAGGATTTGTCTCCAGATTGGTCTGTAAAAATGTACCTGAGAAACATAGACGCATCTCTTCCTTTGTTATGAACTGCCCTATATAAAAGATAAATACATCTAATGTAAGGTCATGACTTACCTTTCTCCAGCTAATGCTTAAAAAGGATCTCATTTTTACTTTATTTGGAATAAGTTTTAAAGGGGGGAAATGGATGTAGAGAAATTTGTATCTCAGTTCTAAAAACAACGTAAACATGCAAATAGTACAAATGAACAGTCTTTTTGTCCAATATAAAACCGAATCTTCATACTGTGTCAAACATACAGTGATAAAAACATCTTTTTAATTAGATCAAATGACTGAAACACTTTGAACCCAACATGTCAGCACAGGGGAGGTCGCAATCTTTATACAAGCCAAATAGATCTGTCAGCACTATAAGAAACTCAAATTCTTACTTTGTTCATTTATAAACTACGCAAAGCTTCTTTTGGCCTCATTTACTTACATTTTGGTTTATTTAAGGCACTTTATTGCCATAAATATGGAAGCACTTTGACTCAAAGTGCACATTGTTGCATAAATAGAACTTTCCTGTTGATAACTAGGCAAGGCTACCAGCAGTTAACCAGAGCAACGAAACAGGCTGAGACTAGGGGGGGGGCAACCAGAAATAGACTGAAGGGTTGAGTTATTGGGGTCACCTTGCAGGAGAAAAACGTATCGCAAATTCCTCCCTGCTTTAAGGTGTTACCACCTTCCCCAGCCTCCCCTCTTCCTTCTCTGTCGACCTAATTACATGCACATGTTTCCAGCAGTGGCCTCGCCGCCGCCGGCAGCTACCTGAGCGCCTTCTCCCGAGGGCATGCCGGCTACGAGTGATGGATACCATGACTTCTGTATGGGCCCCAACAGCAGAATTGGGATTTTTTCCGCAGTTTGATGTGCTCCAATTTCTAATTTTGTAACTCATATCTCCCAGCCTCCCTCAAGTCCCAGCGTAAGGTAATGTCAAGTCAAGAACAATGGATTAAGTCAAGCCTTGATTCCTGCTGGAAACGAGGGCAAAGTCAAGAGGAGCAGGTACCGCTGGAGAGTATACAGATTGGGCCGAATCATTTACCGAGGAAATTGGATTCAATGCATTTTGTAATGTAATTATCAGTGACATTTGAATAGAAAAGCTGCGCAAGAGTAAGGGTGTTAGTAAGGAACATTATGGGACTTAAAACGGCAACTACCTCTGCAGGAGTTTTTGTTGCACATCATTTCCAATTTCAGAGCATGTATCTGATTTCCTGATATGTAGGTGCCCCCCTTCTCTACTAAAAAGCCCCTTCATACATGGCATACCAACAAGACAATTAAGGCCTGATTGAGGGAAAAAATACATCAAGCTTCACAAAAAAACAAATATTCACTTTGTATTTAATTATGAAAACATACAAATGTTTAATAAATTCAATACAATCTCCAAGTACCCAGTCAAACTCATCTTACTGAAATTTAAGGATCTATGCAGCCATGTTAAGACCAAGGACGGAAACAAGGACTGGATGAGTGCAACTCTGCTTTGATCATTTTCTCCTACCAACAACTTATTAGTGTCTGTAAGATCCCTGCATTTCTGCTAAATACATACTGAATAATTTCTAGAGGAAGGTGGGCTATAGGCTCAGATTTGTAACAGTACCTTAAGAACCCACACATTAGGACCAATCTCTGTCATAGAGTCGTCAATATGATACAATTTAAACTTTTCCTTTTTCGGTTAGTTTCACTCAGCTGAGACACCAGGTGGGTGGTGTTTGCTTCTGATAACAGTGCAACACAAGGTGTGCCAGAGGGTGAGCTTAAATATAAACACCACCTTAAATGTATTGTTTCAGCCTGAACGAGCAGCTTACCTGACTCTATCTGAATTGACTTAAAGCAGTAAACTCCATCCATCTGGTACAGCCAGTGGGATAAACAAACACTGAGAAGTGACATGCAAATATCACTGTGCGACTCAGGCTTCAGCCTTTCATCTGTTATTTAGAGAGTTGACAGACACAGTATGGAGATTCTTTCACTGAGTTGAACTTTTTAAGAAATTAAAAGAATAAAAAAGAAAGAAAGAAAGAAAAAGGACATGTTGACATGTAAGTGACCTGCCAACAGAACATCAGAAAACAAAATAAAGGAGAAACAGAAATAAATCAAAAACAGAATTGATTAGACCAATCCTTTAGGTGAACTGTGTTGACAATGAGCGAAACTTTCGCTTTAATAAAAAAAAACAAAAATTCTAATTTACTCACAATTATTTTTGTTTATTACCAAACAAATAGAATTGTATGTTTTTTTTAATTATTCATGTCTAGTGCACTTCAGACACCCCAAAGGAGAGGTCAGTTTAAACAAAGCCTTGGGCGACAACTGAATCTAAAAGTGGAGGATCGGTGTTTTTAGAGCTCAAAAAGTTTAAAGGGTGAAAGGTTCATGTACTTCAATAACGATTAAAGATCATCTAAAGTTAATTCCCTTTTTATTTGGGGTAGATCTGTGCTGATGATGATGCTGTACTCACCAATTGAAAGCCTTCTGTAAAATTTGCCTCAGGTAATAAAAGCAGCATCATGGAAAGATCGCGGCTCTGTCGCCCAAGCCTCTGTTTGATCTTAAGGGTAAAATAAAACTACAACTACACACTTTTTTGCCCATGATGTCGTGAAAATGCATGTTGACAGCCTGGTCCACTGATTGTTCGGCCTCGAAAGTAATAAATCCAAAACCTAGCCAACGACCAAGAGTGAATCAAGGTAGCAGGGGGGTTGTGACAACACAAGATGAAGAACAGTATTGGGCTTCAGCAGAGTGAGGATCCGTCAAGACTGAGCAAGAGGCTCCTGGGGTTCGGATGATGTCGCAGACTTGCAGAGCAACTCAAATCCAAGACTAATGCCTGGGGGATTGAAGGAAACTTTTCTCTTTTACTGTGCAGAGAAATACTTGGTGAGGTTAACAATTATGGACTTCTTAACTGTTAAACATGAAGGATGACAGGTGTAGCATTTGATTCAGTGTGAAACGTCACATAAAAAGGTCAGCTGAGTCTATTTTCTACCTTCTGACAAGACTGAACATTTAGCTGATAAATGTCAATTGAAACATATTACATTTTGTGGCTTCATGCTGTTTCATCCAAACCCCACCTTGATCTGTCCCTTGGTATATTGCTGTGGAGCACACACTCGCAGCAGCCATTGTTAATGCATCACAAAAATATGGAGAAACACAAACTGTAGAATGCCTAAAGCTTTCTCCAAGCTTTCCCAAATTCAGTATTTTACTTTTGAGTCAGCCAGGATAAGCCTAAAATGGACAATTAAAAACATTGCTCACAAAGGTAACACAAAAATATAGGCCATGACTGATTTCCCAAACTGAAAAGTTTGTTTTGCTCGTGAATTTTCATATTTTCATGGAGAATATACAAAGTGCACCAAAATGTTTTACCGTTTGGCCACACGAACTGCTCAGTAAACGACAACAATTTCTCAGAGTGTTAACCAGTTGCTGCAGTGATCTACTTTCAATCTGATTATCTCTGGGCTCTGGCAGAACTGGGTTGAGTGTGCATCTCTACTTGGGGACCTAACCTGAATCTAATTAAATATCCTACGAGACAACTCAGATATCAGAGACCTCTAGCACCGTGCCAAGTGTTCCCACGCTTCATGCTCTACAACTATTAATAACATCTGTCAACGACCCATCCCCAGCCCAAATTTAAACCAAGCTGGCACCATTTACAAGTTTGGAACATCATAGTAACGCTCAAATCGAAATTGTAGAGACCAGCTACTTGATATCAGATTTAACACTGAATAATATGATTTATAAATAAAGAATTAAAGTGAGTTTAGTTTTAATGATTAGTACATAAATGCACTCTACTATTTAAGAAAAGAGAAAAGTATGACAAGTTATCAAATGTAAAATTATTTTCTATGATAGTAAATTACCTTTTTTTGACTGTTAATCAAGCACGGACTAATGGACTTTACAGCTATTTTTTACAATTTGCTTAAACCTTACATTACATAATAGTTTTGTGTTTTTTTTTCTTAAAATTGGAATCGTATCTTACTTTAAAAATGAAACATTAAACAGACTTTTATATTAAACTAACTGATAAAGGAAGCAAGTCACTAGATTCAGCAAAGAATAAACAGTTGAGCCAAATGTTTTTATTTTCATATTTTTGATTTATATTCAGTTCAAGTTATTTTCAGCTACTGTGAGTTGGATCAGGTGTGTGATTTGGATTGTTATGTTATATGCTTGAGTGTGTAAAGTCTTAAATTATTATTCTGCAAAAACGGTTGTTTTTATTATATAAAGCACTTGGTCCTGCTTTTTCTAAGGCCAGTGTTTATAAATAAAGTCTGATTTGATTTGATTGATCTCTCTGTAAACCATCTCTACTCATTCTTTGACATCATTGAAAAAAATTACAATTTATAATATTTGGAAAATAAAATGATGCACCTTATGTACACCCCACTTACTCTGAATTAAAAAAAAAATACACATTTAGCTTCTGGCCTGTACCTTTGTGCTACCTGTCAATGCACAGTAACCTAAAGGAGAAAAGACAAATCTTAAGAGACACCGTTAATCACATTCAAACCATTCACAAGGAGAAGGGGGACAGAAGAAAGAAAAATAGAAAGGGCTTACTTACAAAAATACTTAACTTTCTACATATGGGAAAACACATACTATGCCATTGAAGATACATGTATTAGTTACTTCTTAATCAAGGTAAAGAAAACTTATTCCAAGTTGAGCATATAAGGTTTTTTAGTAAAATAAGTTGTTTATACTATTAAAAGATTAATGATTGTTACTGGTGCAGTACATCATGTAAAATTCCAATGACAAACTATTCTGGGTTTCTCCCAACAGAGAATGAACGTGGTGTTTAAGGAGGAAAAGTAATGCATGTTGTGGGTCAGTGGCCGCTGCATCATCGCTATGTGGGACAGATGCATGAAACAGCTGTGACTGTAACCGGGTGGGCAGAGTCTCACACCAACACTGGTGTCAGGGGTTTGATTCCCAGGGAGGCCATCCATGCTAAAAGTGTAAACACATGTCTGATGTCATGAATATATTATGAGCCTATCTGGACAAATATGAAAGTTTTGACAGATCACAGACAGGAAATGGGTTAGAGGAACTTCCTGAGAGTCAAAAGACCTAAAAGCTTAAAATAAAACAATTGTTCTCACAAAAACAAGACTATTTCCACCTTACTCACTTTGAGCTACAACCAGCCTCTTTGAGGGACAAATTCCCCCTTAGATACTCAAACTGTTCTCAATATGCCAGCTGCATGGTGTGATTAAGTAGAGTATTTTTTGGAGCACCTATTTTCCTGCAACCTGCCTCCTTTTCAGTTTGTGGTTTCTTTCGCCTCCCAGAACACATTTTATAAACTTTAACTAACTTTAGGATCTTATTTTGTTATGTTTTAGTCGAGCTATTTCCCAGAAGAGACAAAAAAATAAATAAAAATCACGCTTTATCAGTCTTATGGATACAGTGGAAAGACATTCATGTCCATTATCTTGGGTTAGACAGCCATATATTTATAGTTTTATCCATAATTTTTGGATTCATCAATCATCTAAATGTTTGCTTCAGGTTAATTTTTTTGACTTGGTATGGGATCATGTTGATATTTATTTAACCAGGTATTGATAAAGCAGGGGAGAATAAATTGAAAATGAGCTAAAAATGTTAATGTGTCTTGAGTTAATCATATTTGCCTTTGGGAGGATTTGCCCTATAAGCAGATAAACAATGAAAGTGTGTTTATTCCTCCTGTTCAGAACTGCAGTGAAGAAATCCCTTCGTCTGTGGTTCCCCAGCAATGAGTTGAGTAAATCTCAGAAGATCAAAACTTTCGAAGACTCCAACTGGATCTGACTTTTGAGGACTACTGAAGCCGGAAAATAGCTTCAGATAAACAAAGCCTGTAAGTTTTGTCTTCTGTATCTTAGACATGAGCATGTGAGAAAGAGAACTCTGAAGAGCAAATAATGCAAAAAGGAATAATTAGAAAAAGGAAATAATCTTTTGATGACTATTGTTTAGAGCCAGAATGTAAAAGATGTAAACCTATCAGTGAAGATGTTGGAGGACTAATGGCTGTTATTCTGGTCCCTTTGTGTACCTTAAACTGGGTAATAAATGCTGATGTGGAGCTCCCTAAGTGCTCCAAGCCGACTTTTTATGTAGAGGAATGAACTTGTAAAGAGGCATGCTGTGACGTCGAGTTAATAAACTCATGCAAATAACTATTTTTTATATTTCTACTTCCATTTCTAATGTGCTTAACTTGATCCTTTAAAACTTCCTTCTTCTAATACGGTCAATACATTTTGCTCAGTCTGAAAGCAGCTTTCTTTCCTGAAAATACACCTGAGACGCATTCAAGGAAAACACACGTGTTGTCCTTCAAGGTCACAACAAAGATGGAAAAATCAAAGCCTACCAATTTGAGGAAACTATTTCAGTAGGGAATTTATGAGGTTTTCAAAATCTCAGTTTAATGATGTGAGAAAATGTTTTAAATCTCCACATTAAGAAACACATTTACCGTATGTACGCTTTACAAATTTAATTTAACTGAGAAACTGATGGATTTTTTTTATTGCCGTTATTAAAACCTTAATAAATGTAATTAATAAAAAAAAACATGTTGTAGTAATGGGGGATTGGTTTAATCTAATCAGCTTTTATTTCCTCCTGTTCTACTGTGTGCGTTTATCATAAACCAAATTCCTGTTATAGGCTCGAGTGTTTTAATGTAATTAAACTGAACTGAATGAGCTTTTTCTCTTTGGGCCAGAATAGTTTGTCACGAGATTTAAGGTGGTAAGAAATGGAGGGGAAGAGAAAAAAAAAATGGGATCAGCTTTTACCTCGGGGCCTCTGCTTCTCCGCATCATAGATCATTACCACCTCTGTGACCTTGAATGGGACAAAGGGAAATAGTGGCTCCATTTAGAAAACTGGACAGGGTCCCTTCTTACTTCAATTTAACATTCTACCTCATTTTGGACAATCTGACCCATGCCATCACTGTAAACCTTCATCTATAGAGCAGTTTTGATCCTGTTCAATGTCACATCCATTTAAGCAGGCTTGATGACAGTTTAAATAGGCATGATGCACTTGGCGATACTCACCACTCCGAATCTATTGAAATAGTCCCTGAGTTCAGGTTCGCCGCAGTTATGAGGGATTCCACCTACAAAAATCTTCTTTGATTTATTGCTATCGGCTTTGCTGCCCTTCTGAAAAAAACAGAAACAAATACATAAAAAAGAGGGAGTGTATGGATTTCACTGTGTATTAACGGATCACTCTGGGAGGAGGCCACTTAGCCATCATCTATTCAGACAGTGCAGAAGAAATTAGGTTCTCCTCTTGCCCTGGGGTATAATTCTTAACATGTCATGTCAATGCTAACACTAGTCTCCACAGATCAGGGAGCACGGCTTCTTCCTCTTACTCTCAACCAGTGAGCATTTCACTGCGGCTTCGCTTGGTCTGTAAAAGCTAGAGGCTGCTTACAACAACAGTGATTTTAAACAATTAAATCTCCTGTTTTCTAAGTAAAACATTTGCTACCAGCAGCTAGTGGACTTAAAGACAGAGAGTAATGCCAGTAGCAGGAAAAAGGGCTTCATTTATAAAACGCTTTAAGTAGACACACAGTCTGCTTAAAGGCAAATCTGCAACTTATAAAACTGTTTTATTGACAGCAAAAGATGCAATAACTAAAACTGTGCCTGCCCAAAGGGACAAAATTACTGTAACAGATCTGCAGGGGTTTGATAGCATTACTGATTGAACCACAAATTACCCAAGTTGGAAAAGAGATTTCTGCTTCTCAAACCGTTTACTGCTGAGGGCAGTTTTATGCACCATGCAATCTAATGCAACTCCAGAACTTCGATAAGACAATGAAAAGAGCAACAAGGAAAAACAGTTTTACATTTAAAAAGGAAAAACATGCTGCAATTTCAAAATCAACGGATATCTTTATGACATGTCTTGGTTAAAGTGGAGAAATGTTGCTTATTATGGGTCATATTTCAGATAAATGAGGCTGCTGACACGATTTCAATCCCTTATTTCCAAATGAAGGTCAACAGAAGTAACAGATTATTAATTGGACACTCAATTTGTTAAAAACTAATCCCTATGATGTGTTCTAAGATCCTAAAAAATATATTAAATATTTGTTTTTTTTCTCTCTCTCTTCTAATGGCTCATCAAAAAAAAGGACGAAAAGTCTATCAACCTTTGCATTATTCCAGTAAAAATCTGTTCTCTTACCCAGCCCTCCTTGGTTCGAGACTTTTCAGGCTGCATTCCTCTGGGAGTGCATGGCTTCGGGTCAATCTGACAGCAGGGGGGGAGAAAATGTTTCACATTATACTCAATTAAAGGCACCTTCAAACGTTTTTCACTGAATCCATTACAGCGTATCGGTTTTCCCCTCTCAATGATACAACATATAGTTAATATGATAATTCAAAATGTTACTCCCTTCTACGCATCCATTTACAAGGTGAAAACAAAAAACAACATGTTATTAATGGAAAGCAGATAATGTGGAAGATCTTCTTTCTTTGTTCTTGTTTTGGTTTTGCTGATCTGATGCTGAAAAGGTAAGACATACCAGGCAAATAAATGTCTGTAAAAAGCATAATCTGTACTGGTGGCTTGAGGCATCTACAAATGAAAGAAAAACTGTCCTCCACCTAAAATAACTTCCAACTGCTGTGGATGACGAAATCCAATATGAAGTTTTTAACACTGCCGGTGAAAAGCGCAGGCAGATTTCTCCAACCGATTTGGCTATCTGGTTCTTTGATTTAAAATACTCACATTTCTTCCATCGAGATTGTGTGGCTTTGTCTCCAGCACTGTCCGTACACAATTGGGGTCTTTGAACTTAACAAAGCCGAAGCCTCGCGACTGATTTGTAGTTTTGTCCTTCATGATGACACAATCTACTACTTCCCCATACTGTGAGAAGTAGTTTCTCAGTGTCTCTAAAAAATGAAAAGAAAGTACATAACAGAGGTTCTTCATACAGTTAAGAGCAGAAAAAACAACACTGCCGATAAAAAATTAGAGCTAAAGATTTGACTCAGCCCAGTTTGCCTTCAGAACAATACAAAGAAATGTAGTCATGATTTATACATCTCTTGCTTTCATTTTGATAAATGAGACAATGAAAATATGTGCAGCACTATAACTATATCTGGCATCAACACAGGCATAAAGAAAAAAAACACAAGCACCTCTCCACAAAATTAAACGGAGAACACTTAAAATCATCCAGTGACCTTGAATTACTGTTTCTACAGCATGCCGGGGATTGTGCTATTCATGTGAAAACATTAAATTACAGTAAATCGTATACAGAACCTCCCAAAGAGCAAACAAGGCAGTGTCATCTTGCATAGTACAACCAACCACTGTAAATCCCGCACACACCCACAAAGGCAACTCAAGCAAGGCGAGCAAGTTGGAACAAATGAGGAGTCACTTTGGAGAGAGTTACCGTAATTGGTTTTCTTATTGCTGAAAAGCCCTGGGGCATAAACGTTCGGCACAGATACAAGCACCACGTTACTCAGAACTGAGGCTCAGATCTTAAGTTAACAGCGCTGTTAACACACACAAGTACCTCAGTGAAATTACACAACAGTAAACCAACCATGAAGTAGCAAACTACAAAATCACTGGGTAAGACTGAAAAGAGAATATTAGACCGATTAATGCAGACTCCAGTGTTGGCCAATTTCAAACTCTATTAGGGATATTACAGATACAGAAGTGCTTTAATATACATAGACACTGGCACCAAATAAGTCATCAAAACAACTGACTGGAAGACATCTACATAAAATATTTCCTGAAAATCAGGCAGCTGATTTAAGGTGCAACAAAGCCATACTTCCTGCAGGGTTAGAGTCTAACATATCCTTATTTGCAGGTGATGATCAACTTTAACCAGAAAAGTCATTTCAACATCAGTTCCTCATGTTACGATAAATACTACCACTTCAATGGCACTTTAAATTTTATTATTCTATCAATCTCATGCAACATCACAATACTAAACAACTCAGTTGATCACATATTTTTATAATATAATAAACGTAACAATGTAACAAAGGCTTACATCAGTGTCAAGGTAGATGCACAAACGCGCCCAGAAAAATAATCAGATCTATTTGTGATTAGCATCTTAAACTTATTTTCAACTTGACTGAGAAAACAAGTCAATAGATAGTTATAGCAAATGTTTGTTGTCTAATAAAACTTAGTAGAAAGAAGTACATGAGTATCCACACGTTAAGCAGTGTAATTTACCTTGTGTTGTACTCCAGTCCAATCCACCCACAAAAAGTTTCCTAAAAGAAGAGGTTAACATGAAGTCAAAGTAAATGATCATCTGTGAAGCACTGGTGCAGAATCAATGAATGACATTAAAAATTACAAGGGGAAAAATGATCAGCCTATATGTCCATAAAAGATTAAACCACTTGGTGGAGAAGACTGAAAGTGCAGTTACTGATGAACAGCTGACCAAACAGCCAAAAAACGCAGACACACAGCAAGAAGAATGCCTGCCTCACATCCCGGTGCAGCATCGGGATAAATACTCATGCAGCTACAGTTTCCATCCCCATGTTTAACGTGACTCATTTTGTGTTCCGGTCCTTAGTTCAACACTCCATGCAATGGCTTCGACAATAAAGGTCTTTATATAAACGTCCTGCCACGTAAGTTACCCCGGGACAGAGCCGTGGCGTGGAGCGAGCTAACACTGACTCCATAATCCATGGCAGTCCCGGCTTAAGCCGTCACTAGCGATGAAACGGAGCAAAGGAGAGCGTCTGCTCGGCTCCCAGCAGGCGGATCGGTGAAGTCAGATGCGGCTTGCATCATTTGGAAGTTAAGGGGCAGTTTCAACTACAAAACCAACCTGCAAATTCATCAATGTTTGATTGAGATCGCCACTAAAAAACATGTCGGTGACAAATGTAGCGCCTGTGTACTAAACTGAGAGCTTGGTGCGTACGAGGATGCTCCATCCTCCAGCAGTGCCCGCTAAATGTCCTAGCAGCGGCGAAGTGGAGGAGACTTTCGCTTCGCTGGCAACCGTTAGCTAAACTAGCTCAGCTGTTTGGAGCTAACTGGAAACAACACAGGAATAAGTAACTAAAGTTACATTTATTTCGTTGACAACAGAAGTGGCACCACTCCAGACAAACGTGGCATTTTTCGCTACAAGCAACAACGCAACTATCCAGGCTTTTTTGATAAATATTTTTACTTTTAAGCCGTTTTCCTCGGGCTAGCGATCTCGCTAAGTTACTAGAGCTAGCTTAGCTCGATGGCTAACATTAGCTGTCAGATGACAGCTTGACAGCATAGCGCGCTAACTGCAAGTTGCAATGTTATGCAGTGCTGCGGTTTCCTGTGAAAAGAACGGAAGAATCTGTTTAGCAGATCTTACCCGACTTCATCTCCAACTAAGTTATTGTTCATTTCTGAGGCTGTAGCGGGGGACTGTAGGAGCTGTGCCCGGCTTCTTGCTTCAGTGCTGCCCCTCTCAGACTGAGAGCGGAGGAAGGTCACTCCGCTTTTTGGTTCAAACTGTTCTGCGCAATGACGACGCTGCAGGGGGCAACGGCCTTTAAAGGAACATTACACCCAAACACTCCACAATCACACTATTCATTTTAATAGACTCCAGGTGGGCATGAAATTGATCTTATGTGGTCGGGATTGTATCATTAAATTACACCAAATAAGTAAAAGTATTCCAAATAATTAGTGAGTAATGACATGATGATGACTTTAACTTTAACGCTTCAGGATTACATCTATGGGTTTTTGTGTGGGATGATTTTGTTGGGATAATTTGCAAAAAATGTATTTGCATCTACTTGTAAAGTCTGACTGGATTAAGTTAACATTAAGTTAACATTATCCAGTTTAGTTTAGTTTCAGTGCACACTGAAAATGGAAGATGATTAATTTCATCGTTCCTGTGTTTTTATGTGGAAGAAAACCATGTTTTGCAATGATGTTTAGTAATAATGTGGATTGCTTTACTAATAAAGAATGGCCAATTGTAAGGAGCTGAACATGTTGAAATATATAAGAACCCAACACCAATTTGTTAGTTTATTAATCACAGTATGAGTGAATATAATCTTTTGGACGAAAAAAAAAATCTTGTGCATTTATCTTGAAGGACCTATACTGCATCAAACACTGCACAGTATTTGCAAATGATGCTACATATGAATCTAATGCTGATTAGTTGGGAGTTTGTTTGAGCCAGGAGGAGAACACAATTAATTTGATAACATAAAACATAAAATCACTTTAAAAAACAAAGGAAAAAAGGGTAAAATAAAAGGAGTTATCACTTTCTTTCACTCACTTTTCACAAAACAGTCACTTTGACTTGTCTTTGTCTTTGACTTGTCTTTACTGTAGCAGAGTAAGATACTAAACAAACATCAGCACCACAATGAAGAGCTGCTCAGACACACTTTTCACATAAACCTTCAGGATAGCATCTATCAGAGAGCAGCTCTCATGTTGCAAGTTTCACACTTTCACATTTTCAGGTTTACTGAAAATACTTTCTGAGAGCTCAACAATACCTTCATTCAAACCATATCAGATTAAGTTCTTCTTCCAGCTCAGGAGGAAAAAGTATTTTAAAAGATTAATATTACTTGGAATAACTTCTGTATTATTTAACTTAACATAGTGGATCATTGTGATTTGTACACAGGCTTTTCTCTTCCATGCATACATTTTGTGTCATCTAAGTCAAACACATAGCTTAGAACTAATTAACAATGAAAATAGAAACACATGCATATCTCTTGTGGCAGTATTCCCTGAGCTTATGGAAAGCTTCCACTGGGAAATGTAAAAGTCAGAATGAGCTTCAGCTCCTCACTCAGCATAGTGCTTGTCCCCAGAAGATGCTCTTGTTTCTCTCCCATATAATTTATAGAGGACAAAATGAGGTCATGCATCAGTATGTCAAGATTTATAATGTACTCTCCACTGGGACTGAAGCCAGTTTCTTTCAAATTAGAATGTATGTGGGGGGGAAACAGCTTGAAGTGGAGCAGGAAAGGGGGATGGCGATATTACAACATGCCAACACACAGTATGACTTGTCACAGTCAACTCAGAGACATTATCAGCCCATTCTCAGAAACACATTTTGTAAATGCATGTTTATTTGATACAACGGTAGCTGAACTCAGTGGTCACTGAGTTGTGTAGCTTTCTGGGGAAACTGATATTTCTCCTCACACGTGACATAAACCCAATGTTTCCTAATCTGTGAATCAAGTTTTTATAATAAACTGCTATATCGCAAATAAAATAATTTGCCACCATTTTCAATCAGCAGCTCAGCACCATAGCAGTGTGCATGAGTGTGTCATGAAAGTCAATCTTACACCGTCCATTTGAGACAACTATAATACCATAGATCTACACACACTGCTGCTGCCAATAATCCCTAATCCAGTTGATAAAACAGCGCCCTCTTCCTGTTGCCACTGGGACACCGGACACCGCTTGGCTTTAGAGTGGCAGGGAAACCACAACTCCCAGTGTAGTTGTTACAAGATTCTATGAAAATATAATTTCACCCGTCCAGGATTGTTTTGTATGTTTCCAGGTTCGAGATGTTCATCTCTGAGACACGATGGTTCCAACAGAGGAGCTTTGTAGAGGAAACTTATTGCATGATCTCCTTCTTTAAAAAATGCTGTTAAAACATTTAGGAAATCTTAAGTTATTTCCCTCCAAAAATATGTACTTTAACTTCATTTTGATAAAAAAAGTACAACAATGTATTATGGAAGCACATAACGTATGTAGGACACTGTAAAAGTGGAAGAACATCTACTTCACTTCTCCCTTAAAGGAACTATACCTGTTATTATTTTAATCTTTCTAAGAAAAATGGTTTTCTACGTGGTATAGTATGTGGTAAAAGGGGTAATTTCATTACAATTAATGACTCATTGATTGCGCATATGTACGAGTCCAGGGCATTTTA